>BQNB010074668.1:0-31712 GCA_026074375.1 Tanacetum coccineum | reverse complement strand
ACCCCTCTGAGTAGAAGTAGTGGAATTTGTGACCTTACAATCTCGGGTCAAATGCCCAACCTTGTTACACTTCCCATATCTTACAGTACATGGCCCTTCATGATGAAGCTTACATTTGTTGTAGAGAGGAAACGATCCATTATACGGTTTTCTCTTAGTGTTGCCAGCCGTATAGACTCTTGCCACATTCTGACCTCTAACATTTGGCCTTTTGAATGGTGGCTGCTATCCACGGTTGTCTCTCTGATTGATCTCTTCAATCTTCTTTTGTTTTCAGCATTTTTCACAGCATATCCCTTTAACTTTTGGTCCATTAAGTTGTTAGCAATTCGAACAGCATCTTGCAGTCTTGTAGGTTCAGCGGCAATTACATTCCCTTAGATGTTATTAGGGAGACCTCCAATGAATTTCTCAACTCGATCCTCCTCCTCGGGGACCATCTTGGTGCACATCATAGTCAACTCTTAAAATCTCTGAGTATAAGCAGCTAAATCATTGTTCTTCACGGTTAAATTCCACAGCTCAGATTCCATCTTTTGAATTTCATTTCTTGGGCAGTACACTTCATCCATTAGCTTCATGAGCTCTCTCCATGACATGGAGAATGCAGCCCCAATTCCAATAGTCCTCTTGTGTGAGTTCCATCAAGTTAGTGCACCGTTTAATAGTGTGCAAGTAGCATACTTGACTTGGTATTTCTCTGGATAATTGCTGATATAGAACACTGTTTCCATCTTCTCAAACCACCTTATCAACCAGACAACTCCTTCCGTTCCCTTGAAGTTGAGTGGTTGACACTTCATGAAGTCTTGGTAGGTACACTCTCGAGCAACAGGCCTAGCATCCCTATTATTCTCATTTGGATTTTCATTTCCGCCATCTCCATTCTCACCATTTCCATTACCACCGTTTCCATTATCACCATTTCCATTATCGCCGTCGCTGCCGTTCTGGCTTTGATTCTCAGCCTCGAGTGCATTGGCGGCACGGGTCGCCTCATAAGCAGCCAACGCTTCTTCCACTCGTCGGTTAACGAGTTCTTCGATTGCCTCTGGGGTCATACCAGAACGAGTGATAGTCATGTTCTATAGTACAAGACATAGCACACGGTGAGATTTGATACGAGATATAGCCACTATAAATGGTATATAAGGTTTATATAGGAAAATACAATAGAGCATGTTTTGCCAGAACAAGTAAATAACAATAAAGATGAATACGCGAGAGAATCAAAACAAGCTTTTCATATCATAAATAAAAGCATTAGTCGGTTACATTCAACCCATAATAGGGAACTTGATTTACACTAAAACCACTAATCAACTGGTTCTACTATTAAACTAAAGTCCATACACAACATCATGGACGAAAACCTAAATGCCTCACAGCGAATGTCTCCAATCTCCTAAATCGCATCCTGTCATAGTAATGGAACCTATGAATCTGCCTAAGCTCACTCTCCAAAGATCTTACGCGACGTCGGAACCTGTTGGCTCTCGCTCTCTCCATCATCATGGTGCCTCGAAGTCTCGCGTTGCTCCTCTCTAAGGATGCAACCTGCTCAAGTAAGCTAGTTCTCTCTCTACCAGCAATCAGGCTCCTCGCCTCTAACCCTCTCTGTCCTGTCTCAATGTCCTCTATCCTCTGAAGCGGTATCTCTATAACATGATCATAAATATCCTGCAAACCATCCTCAACCTGCTCTAAACGCTCTACAGCATCGGGCACAAGCATACCATCAGGGATATCAATCCCAGCAACCACATCTACTCTAACCTCCATAGTACCTCTCTCACTGGACTTGACCTCGTCCTCAACCTCGTCCTCTACATCATCCCCAACATCGACCTCTATATCAATACCTGCATCAACCCTAGCCTCAACATCCCTATCTACTGCAACCTCAACAGCCGTAGCATCAGTCTTAATGTCTTCTAACACATCTATATCAATGTCCTCCTCAACACTATCCTCTAGTAAAATAGAATCCCTAAACCTCTTGCGAGGTGGAAGAAGATCAGTACGGGAAGGAACTAAAGCTCTCGTAGCATGGATAGAAGAAGTCACGATAGCAGCAGGGGACCTGCATCTCTTGCGAGATGGTCCAGTAGATGCCTCGAAAGAAGAATTATCAGCTGACGACTCGGATGTCGTTGGTGGATACATGGTAGATAATGGGACAGACTTCGAACGGAGATATGCCTTGCTACACCGTGGAGTCCTAACACGTGATGGATGAACAAATCTCTATGGTGTAGATGCATCAGCATCGGTGGGGTCTTTTGGTGTATGTCCGGATAAGGAATGACCCGAAATAGAATGACCAAATGATAAATGATCTGAAGATGAATGACTCGGTGATAATCCGAAAGTAAAATGATCTAATGCTAAACGATGAGAAGGTAAAGGTCTAACCGACTTCCTCGCGGTCAATACCCTACATGGCCCACCAGGATGAGTACGGTAAAGTCGATCAATGGGACGTCATACCCCCAAGTAAACACGTAGGATCACATACTGGTTATAGACCAGACCTAAATATACTACCTGGTTCTCTATAACCTTGGCTCTGATACCAATCTGTCACACCCCTAAATGGGGCCTAGTCGAAAACACATGTTCGGGGGCGTGACGTCATAATATACATCACACAAGATACAAAAACGACCTCTAAGGGTATGTTTAAAAATTCAACATCGTTGCATTAATTAAAATAATTAAAGTTTTACATAGGCCCAACGATAATATGCGAAAGCGAATAAAAGGTTTTAAAGTTTGACAACGATGTTAACATAGATAATAATAATTCTTGAAAATCGGTCCAATGCAAGGCAACACCATAAAGCAAGCAAAGACATCCATAGCTAAGCACCTGAGAAAAACATGCTAAAACGTCAACATAAAGTTGGTGAATTCATAGGTTTGAATTTAATATCAAAAGTGGACCACAAGTTCACAGTACGCACGTGACAGTTATAGGAGATACAACTTCACATAAAAAGAAATTTAATGTTGCGCTAAGCTCATGACACCGAAGCTCAATTTAAAAGGAAGCATATTATATGCCAAATAGAATTAATTGCCCTAAAGGTATCTGACCAAGATCACCTATTGAAAATCCGACATGGTATATATCCGTTTATCGGGAGCCCCGTGGGTAGTGAGCGCTACTTACCCGGATAGGGATAATTAGTCCCAATAGATCTATTTACAACATTCACGCTTACTTAACCAGTACGGTCAATTAAGCAATTGACGGTTCATGATAGTTCGGGCATTAATGGTCTATTCGCTACTTAGGCAACACGTAATTAGGAAAAGGAAACGTAAAGTAACTGTGTCCATAGTTTAAAAACAAGCAATGTTTCTCACCTCAAAATAGTAAAGTAAAAGTAGTAAAACGTGGGGCTATGAACTCACCTTAGCAAGATGAGCAAATGATAAATCACGCAAGAAAAGATGATATAGAAATCTAGTCGCGACCTATAATAATAACGCGTCTTAGACGCCGTCATAACCCATCAAGTGACGGCGTCACAACATTCCATGAGGGCGTCAGCCCGCACTGACTCAAACGCAGATCTTGAAGATTCTATTTATGACGGCGTCACGACACGCCGTCGCGTCATTTTTCCTATATATACAAACCCGAATTTAGGGTTTTGAGTGTGTAAGTTCGTTTAGCAGCTATAGGAGATGATTTTAGGGCCTAAAAACCCTATTGTACTTCTTCCAATTCATGTTTTAATCAAGTAAGGTTTACTTAATCATTCAATATGTCTATGTGTTGTTTGATTTATTGTTCTTGCTTTATCTTTAACATGCTTGGCTAAACCTCCTATTGTGTTTATTTATGATTGTATGAAACCTAAAATGTAGATCTTAGTGGTGTTGCTTCTTGTGATGGATGTGCACGTTAGGTCTTAGAAAACCAGCTTTTGTCTGCATCGCTGTTGATATGTCTAGGGAAACATGATTGTGTAGAAAGGATACCATCGGGTAACAGTCTTCATACTACCTTGCCCCCTAATATGGTTGATCCACTCTTAATATATTTCACATGCACTTAGTGTACTCCTAGGGGTCGTGTAATAGTCTTCATACTACCTTGCATGTGCGTTGCTCTAGCGGCATACTAAGTAGACGGCGGGTTCGTGTAATTCGTTCATGCTTTAGAAAATAGTTACATAGATCATCACAAGTGTGACAAGGCAACAACACTAGGAGAAGCAATCTAGGGAGTAATACATGATTAAATAAACACAGTCTTTTATCTTATTGTTATCACCATTAGCGTAGAATATATTTAGTTAATAGCTAAAACCAACCAACCTCTCTCAATTATATGATTTACTTGCTTTCTATAAAATATAAAAATACAAAAAGAATCTTCCTTCGACCTTTAGAATTCTATTAGACCGTAATCAAGCCTTCTCAACCTACTCCTCAAGTGAACGATAAACAACCTCGAGTCTTGCCTATACTATACTACAACGATTAGGTGCACTGCCTAGAGAGTTGTAAAACTTCTCTTGTAGAATTCCTACGACGACCACGTCAAGTTTTTGGCGTCGCCGCCTGGGGAATAGTTAGGTTTTGGTCATAGTTTAGCTTAGTTCTCCTTACTTGAATCCTTTCAAGTAAGAATTTAATTCTCGCGCATTAGCTTTTTTGTAGTCTATCTTTTCTTCATGTTATTTGTTTCGTAACCCATTCTTGTCAACCACCATGGGAGACGAGAATCCTATCCGTACTCTAGGAGATTACTCCAAACCAAGCCACGAGGGCTATAGGAATACCATCGAGCTCCCCGAAGGGAACAACGTGGTACCTCTTCGATCCGACACCATCTAGTTGGTGCAAAACGGATGCTCATTCCATGGACTTCGGTCCGAGGATCCAAACCAACACCTCAAGGATTTCCTTAAACTTGTGGACTCACTTGACCTTGACGGTGAAAATAGGGAAAGAACGCGCCTGCGTTTATTTCAATTTTCCCTACGTGATCAAGCTAGCAATTGGCTTGAACGCCTTCCAGCAAGGATCATCTTCACATTGGAGGATTTACTACCGTTTCCTTGCTCATTTCTTTCCACCAGGAAGGATCACAAAACTTCGCAATGATATCTTGATGTTCCAACAACATCATGGAGAATCTTTATCCGAAGCATGGACTCGTTTCAAGGACTTACTCCAAAAAGTCCCTCATCATGGCATTGATCGTTGGCTTCAAATCCAAATTTTATACGATCATGTCTCCTTTTATCTTAAGTGTGAGATTAATCGCGCCGCTGGTGGTAAATTCCGTAATAGGAATACCGACGAACGAATCTTGGGAAATTATTAAGAACCTCGCCCTCTACGACCATGAAGGTTAGGATGAAATAAAAGAATTCGTCAAACCGGTCAAAGCCATTTCTACACCTCAAGGCGTCCCAAAAACACCTGACCGGAGACTTCTCGAGCTCAAAGACCAGATCAATTTCTTACTAAAAGGGTCACGACCGACGCCCGCACCGAGCTCAACACACACCCCCAAGCTTATGTCAATGCATTCCATCCGAACTTCCATCCGCAAAATCAAAATGAACCACCAATACTAAGCACTTTTGCTTTTCGTGAATGTATAGGTCCAAGCCCTCAACCGCAAGAATTAGATACCACTTTTGAAGCTCGAGTACGGGATTACATGGCAACGCACACCGAAAGGATGAAAAGAATCAAGAACACCATTTTCAAGCAACGCGGAGGAGTTTTTTTCCCAACTTTATAGTTAGGGTTCTCAGGAACTCACGAATTAAACAGAAACCCCTAAGAAAATATTTAATAAGAGAAGAAGCCAATTCCTCGTCAGCTCAGTACGTGAATTTATTTACATGACTAAAGATGAGAGGAGGGGTAATATGACGAAGGTGACACCTAACAACGCTGAGAAGCTCACCGAAACAGAAACGGAAATACCAGTAATAGAGGTCGAGAAAATAAAAGAAGTTGAAAACAAGGCCGAAAGCAAATCAATCAAATCATCTGAGAGCGAAGAAGCAGTAGAAGCACCCAGTTCTCAGCCTGTTGCATATTACCTAAAGCACAAGATCAATGAAAAGCTGATAAAGGAGCTAGTCAACAACAACAGATTCAATAACTCTCGGTCAAGAAACCAAGATGGAAAGAAAAAGGGGAAGGAGTATAAGGTATTACCTGGGGGACCTACTTATGATGCGATTCTCAAGAAAAAGATAACAAAGAAGGAGGACATCAGAGGGGATTTTGAAATACCTTGCAGCATAAGGAACCTTAAGAATGTAAACGCCCTCGTCGATCAAGGGTCCGACATGAATGTCATGCCCTACTCCACACACATGAAACTCACCGATGAAAGGCCTGCTGAGATTGACATCAGACTCTCACTGGCTAGCCACTCGTACATTTACCCCTTAGGAATCGCTGAGGATGTGTTAGTAGAGGTCGCTGAACACATATACCCCGTAGATTTTGTGATCTTGGATATCAGGGAAATTGAAAATAGGCCTTTCATCTTAGGAACACCATTCTTAACAACAGCCAAGGCCTCAATTAAGTTCGATACTGGCACAATAACTCTAAGGTCAGGAAAGCATAAAGTAAGTTTTATAGGATACCTGATTCCTCCAATGTGACTGACAAAGGAGTAAAAAATGACATAAAACCCATAGCCCCCGCTATGACCGTAAATAGGCTAGTCCTTGAATGGGAAGAAAAGATAAAGCTCCACTTAGAAAGGGAGATGAAGTTCAACCAGTGGGGGAGCAAAAATTTCAAGGGCAAGCGTCCCACTCTTGTTGGAACCAAGGAAGGAATGGATGATGAAGAAGAAGTCACATAAGGATGTGTGACTTCGAGTCTAGCTACAAGACTAGTTAATAAAGAAAAGCGCTTCTTGGGAGGCAACCCAATTTAGCTTTCCCGCAATTAGGAGTGTCATGTGTGTTTTAATTCTTCACGGTTTGTTTTATTATGTTTGAATTATCTTGTAATCATGCTTTGTATTGTTTTTAACCTTGTCTTAATTTCAATCAAAGGTATTTTGCAAACAATAAGTGTAGGAGAATTTATCCGGCTTTTGAGCCAAAATTCAAACATGTTGAATGAAGTGTTTAGATTAATTCGAGTCATATGATTGAATTGTGAAATCTCAGGTTTTATGCAGCCATTTGTACAGGAATTAACTTATGGAATCAAGTGCAGGAAATTTGTCATCAAAAACAAAAATTTCGTTTTCACAGACTGTGGAGACGGCGTCACGATTAAAATGCGACGCCGTCACCACGACACCTGTGAAGGGGTCACCACAACCCTGACGACATCAAATGCCCAGGTTCAGAAAACTTAAAGTTTTTAATTATTTTTGAAAATAGAACTTGCAAAACATTTAATATATGTATTCTTCTATTATAAACCTGCAAAACCTAATGAG
The DNA here is from genome assembly GCA_026074375.1 of Tanacetum coccineum. Lineage (NCBI taxonomy): Eukaryota > Viridiplantae > Streptophyta > Magnoliopsida > Asterales > Asteraceae > Tanacetum > Tanacetum coccineum. The sequence continues at coordinate 24,259 of BQNB010074668.1, read as the reverse complement.
TTTAACAATTCTTTCATCCTATCTATCGAGTCGAACCCTAAATTCACATTGTATATTGGTAAAACGCACATTTTACGCTTGGTGTAGTTGTCTTTGTCTTTGATTACAGATTATATTTGATGAGGAGAACCTTGGAAGTTCTTAGGAAGTTTCATTGGATGATTCTCAGAGGATGATTTAACCAGTTATTGCATGTTTCTTCTCTATTATTGAGTAAACCAGGGAAGTACTAGTTTCTTTTCCTTGTTTTCTTTTCCCTTTATTCGTTTTAGCGGGTGCTTCTAGAGAACATTGGGGACAATGTTCAACTAAAGTGTGGGGGGGGGGGGGGGGAGGGGGTGGGGGTCATCTGGAAAATTGACACTAATACAAAAACAAAAAAATTATAAACATTCAATAAGCCTTAAAAACTATTTTTTCATTTATCATTTGCTTTGTCTTTAAAAAGATGGGTAATATATCGAAACATAGCATAAAAGGGTGATTTTTAACAAAATTTAATTTTTTTACGACACATACCAACGAAAACCGAGTATTACTAGCGTCCCATGGATAGGAATTTATATGACTAGCACAAAAACCCTCAAAATTTCACCCCCACAATGTGAGGTTCGCCCTTAGATATTATACCTTTAGCTTGTTCGAGTTAAGGAGTGAGCAATCATGTATGTCTATTCCGTCGTTACGGATGTGTATGCGTCATTTTGTCGCCTTTTCTAGAACATTGATATCGGTTATTTTAGGATTATGAGAGTGTACCAGTAGCATATTAAATTCTAGAACTTGTTTTTGTGATGCATCCTGAGACCGCATAGTAAGTAATAGGATTTGCTTGATAAGAGGCATTAGGATTAACCCATGTTTTAAACCTGTAATTGTTATGATGGTCACACTGATCATATAACTATCCCACACCCTTGCCATGCACTCACCTTTAGTGTAGGATACCCTAGCACAACCCTCCGAGCCTATCATTTTTCACGGTTCTCGTAATTTTCTGGTTAAGTCAGACTATTAATGAAGAGCATTATCACCCTTAAACCAATCGTTACACCCAAAAAAGCCTTAGCCTACCTTATATGTACTCGCTTTTAATACATTATTGTGTTTTAACCCAAGTTAATTATTGAGTACACGGTTGCTAAGTCCTTATCCTTGTAAATACAGTTTTGGGACGATTGGGATTCATGGTAGTATTTATTTCACGGAAGAATGGGGAAGAAAAGTTAAGTCAATACCCCCATATGTTTGTCAAATGATATCCATGTTATTTTGATCCACCTCAATACGGGTCATTAGTTAGATTGTAAATATCGAGCATGTAAAAGCTCAAGTGTAGGGGTACGTGTTATAAACCCCCATGTTGTATTATGTCATTAAAAAAAAGAGATCGATGTAGAGTTGTGTAGAGTTTGTATATCTTCGTCTGAGTCTTGGCTTAGCAACCAAAACCAGCTTGTATTCGTGAAAATAATTAGCTAACCCTTCCATTTCAAAGTCACCACCCAAATGTATCTCATCCGTTTCCGTTTCCATTATATGTTATCTTACACCTACACCCCACAACCCTTTAAAAGACCTCTTAGATAGTAATGAATAATACTTGCACCTAGCGGTGGAGGTTTGATCATTTACCAAGCCTATGGTAATTTATATGCTATGATAGGTAGAGTGTGATTTTCCGTTTCCCCTATATGTTATAATTCATTATACACCCAAGTGAAAGAGAGAATCCCAAACACTTATGTGAGGTGCTAGTATATACTTTCCGTGCTTTTATTACAAGGCTGAAGGGTTGTGTTGATAGAATAGTTAAGAAGTAGGTAAAATGACCCCTAATATTGTTATTGTTTAGATAGAAAATCCTATTTGCTTGAGGACAAGCAAATCCTAAGTGTAGGGGTGTTTGATGAGGTGTAATATTATACACTTTTTCGTGGTCGTTTAACCCTCAAAATCATGTGTTTATGCCTAAAATAGGTACCTAATCGTTCCTTTTTAGGTATTTCTCATTTGGAAGACATTTCGATGAATTACACGTGACTTGGGCTCATTTGGAGAAGAAACGGAAGACACTACGAACCAACACAAAGACTCTTGAAGATTTGTACTCACAAAGCCTGGAGACGGCGTCACAAGCTATACACGACGCTGTCACAACTCATCAAGTGACGGCGTCACAACATTCCATGACGGCGTTAGCCCGCACCGACTCAAACGCATATCTAGAAGATTTTTTATGACGGCGTCACGACTAAAACGCGATGCCGTCACGTCATTTTTCCTATATATACAAACCCAAATTTAGGGTTTTGAGTGTGTAACTTTAGAAAAAAAAAGAGGGTACGAACCCTAGTTCGTTTAGCAGCTGTAGGAGACGATTTTAGGGCCTAAAAAACCCTATTGTATTCTTCCAATTCATGTTTTAATCAAGTAAGGTATACTTAATCATTCAATATGTCTATGTGTTGTTTGATTTATTGTCTTGCTTTATCTTTTACATGCTTGGATAAAACTTCCTATTGTGTTTTTTCTATTGATTGTTGCAAATCTAGAATGTAGATCTTACGTGGTGTTGCCTTCTTGTAATGGATGTGCACGTATTGGTCTTAGAAAAACCAGCTTTTGTCTGCCATCGCTGTGATATGTCTAGGGAAACGTGATTTTGTAGAAAGGATACCAGGGGTAACTAGTCTTCATACTACCTTGCCCCCTTTATGGTTGGATTACTTTTAATATTTTTCACATGCACTTAGTGTAATCCTAGGGCTGTGTATAGTCTTCATACTACCTTGCAGTGCTTGCTTTAGCGGCATACTAAGTAGACAGAGGGTTATGTAATTCGGTTCAGCTTTAGGAAATAAGTTACATAGTTCATCACATGTGTGACAGGCAACATACACTAGGAGAAGCAATATAGGAAGTAGTACCGCTGTCCCGAGATTGCATATGTAGAAATATAACGGCTATTATGTCTGCTTTCATAGCTACGTATTGCTATCTTATTGTTCCTTATTCGAATTGAAGTTGTCACGGATTATTAGAGAAATAATATTTTGTTAATAGGCTATATAAAAAAAACTCCTAGTGTATCACTATTAATGTGCATCTTGACTCCACCCAGCCCTACGACTCGATATCCCCGCACTGCTATTTCCTCTTACTTTTACTATATTCACACTTTACAACACACGCTCTTTTCCCCCTACGACCCTTTCCTTGCTATTATTGTCTTCTTTTTTCTTAGACTGTGTCGTGATTTGCCCTCTTCCCAAACTATTCATCAACTGTGAATGATAAACAACCCCGAGTCTTGCCTATACTACACTACAACGATTAGGTGCACTGCCTAAGGAGTTGTAAAACTTCTCGTGTAGAAGTCCTACGATGACCACGTCACGGTTCATGATAGTTTGGGCATTAGTGGTCTATTCGCTACTTAGGCAACACTTAATCAGGAAAAGAAAACATAAAGTAACTGCTGGTCTGTGTCCCATAGTTTAAAAACATAGCTATGTTTCTCACCCTAAAAATTGTAAGTAAAAGTAGTAAAACGTGGGGGCTTGAAACTCACCTTAGCAAGATGAGTAATGATAAATCACGCAAGAAAAGATGATATAGAAATCTAGCCGCGACCTAGAATAATAACGCGTCTTAGAACACGGAAAGTATGCCAAGAATTGCACAATATGTTCATCACCAAAAGACATCCATGTGTGTTTGCTTTAGTTTGATTATCAAATCATGATGAAATAAAATCATATAGTTTTTCGTTAAGTTTCGGTGTTTAACCAAAATTACTATTTTTAGTAAGTTTCTATTTTAGAAAAGTTTTTAGTTTCAAGACGTTAATACCGTCCCCTAAATCTATTATGTTTCCATATTTTCAAAACGCACTATCTTGCCTTAATCGCTTAACTTCTATGTCCGTTTCGCTAAATTTTTACCAAACTTACTATTTTTAGTAACTTTAATGTTTTTCCTAAAATATGTTAACGACGTCTTTAAATGATACTAATCAATATATGCGTTACTATATGTTTCGCTAGTGTTTTAAAAGCTCAAAGTATCTCGAAAGTGTCCGAAAACCCTTTTTACTATTCACATCAGCAACTATTCATTTGGTTTTATCGAAAAATGTTTCAAGTTTCATTTGGCTATAACTTGGCCGTTTTAAGTCTAATTTTAATGTGTGATATATGAAAAACTATCTATTCGAAACAAGCTCTTCAAAAACTACTTTTACGCATAATGAAAACATTTCTAAGTCGCTCAAAACCTCAAAACCATTTCGGATCAGCAACATCATTTTTCGCAAACGCTTCCAAAAATCACACCAAACTTCATAATAGTGCCTACTCTAGCCTAATCTCCATTCACAACTAATCCATAACAAAACCACACCTAAGACTAACCTAATCCCTTTATTTCTATTGTTTCAACTCTCATTCAACTCTCATCTCACCAAGAACATAATATTTTACTAGTGAAACAAAGTAACATCATTATTTATAAAATCTTGTTTTATAATCTTTCAAAAATGAAAACACAACATATGGATGAATGGGTCTTAAACATATATGAAAGTACATAATTAAACCACAAAGAAAGATTCAAGACACTTACAAGAATGAAGAACAAGTAGAGAAATCACAAAATATATAACCCAAAATAATAAATCTATAAAACCCAACAACAAATCTTGAAACCCTAACTTAGATTTTGAAGAAAAACCTTTAAATCAAAGAACCAAGACTTCAAACCACCTTAGAAAACCTTAGAAATGATCTTGGTATACTTGAATCTTGCTAGAAATCAAAGATATGAAAACCCTAAAAGGGTGTTTGTTGGTCGTGGACTTCAAGAAGATAAGATGGAGAGAAAGAAATTTTTGGAGGCTTGAAAATGATTGTAAAACCCTAAGTTGTGATATGGTATGGTATTTATAGGTGAACATTAGGTTTAAGGTGTGTATAATAGGGTATATGTGACCAAAACACGCCAAAAGTATGTGTGTTTGCTTGTTCGGCCGAAACCAACCACAAGGACCATGGTTCATTTTTTTTAGTTTTGGTTCATTATTAGGTGCATAAGTTGGTCTTGAGTTGGTCAAATGAGGTCAAAGTGTGTAAGTATCATTTGTCTTGGTCTAACTTAAGGATATGTGCATGAGAAAGACCCTCTCATGTGTTATTTTCACTACTTACATGCACACATGCATAATAAGACAAGGAAAGATGCCTTTGATTTAATTTCAAGGTTTAAGGTGCATTTGGTTTGGTTTTAGGCGTCCAATATATAACAAGGGGGAGGGTGAACGAAATTTTTGACTTAAGAACATGAGATGGACGATAACTAAATTTTACACGAAAAGATTTCGAGTCTCTGGGGTTCCGTTAGGTCAGAAACGGGAAAAACGTAATTTAAACGTTAAAGTAAAAATAATTACCGGGAGTGATCGTAAACTACAAAACACTTAGAAAAGATAAAATAACTCATATAATATCTAAACTAATCAAAATCCAAAGTCGAAACGCGTCCGATGACGTTTTTCAGATTTACGCGGGTTAACTTCCCGGTAAACTGCCGGATTCAAACGTAACATATAAAAGTAAAAAATAATGATCAGAAAAGTTTAATATATTGACATGAAATTTTTGGGGTGTGACAAAGAAAGACCCAGGGAGTTTCATTTTACCTTGCTATATTAATAATGTTTGCTTTAATAATGCCCTTGATGACTTAGGAGCTAGCGTTAGTGTCATGCCTCTCTCGACCTACCTTAACTTAGGTTTAGGCGAATTAGCTCACACTAAGTTGACAGTTGAATTAGCAGATAGGACCGTGAAATATCCAAAAGAAATTGCTGAAAACGCGCTAGTAGGTATTGGTATATTTGTTTTTCTCGTAGATTTTATAATTCTTGATATGCCCGAGGATATCAAAGTGGCCTTGATCCTCGGAAGACCATTTTTGTCTACCGCCCATTCTTTTTGTGTCTCGTCAAAATATATTAAGGAAAGATGTATGTAAGCCTTGTGTACAACCACAAAGAAGATTGAATCCAAACATGAAGGAGGTTGTGAAAAAATAAGTTATCAAACTTCTGGATGCTGGTATAATTTACCCTATATCTGATGTGTGTGTGGTGTGAGTAACAGATTTTACGTGGTACCAAAGTAAGCGGATGGTTTTTGTGTGGTGTGTGTTAGTACGTAACTGAAAGAATGAGCTCATCCCTTAACGCACTGTCACAGGATGGATAGTGTGCATTGATTATAGGAAACTGAATGAAGCGACAAGAAAAGATCATTTTCCTCTTCCATTCATTAATCAAATGCTCGAACGACTCGCTGACCATGACTATTATTGCTTTCTAGATGGATTTTCGGGTTACTTCCAAATTCCAATTGCTCTGGAAGACCAGGAAAAAACAACATTTACATGTCCATATGGCACATTTAGTATGATTTAGAATGACCATTGGATTATGGATGCGCTGACAAACTTTCAAAGATGCATGATGGCTATTTTCCATGAACTAATCAAAGACAGTATGGAAGTTTTCATGGATGATTTTTCTGTTTTCGGAAGTTCCTTTGACCATTATTATGTACAAAACCTTGTTGAAAATGCTCCAACTAATTGTGAAGAAAACTAACTTTGTTATAATTGAGAAAAGTGTCATTTCTTATGGTCACAGGAAGGTATCGTCTTATTGGCATGAGATATCTGTGCTTAGGATTGTGGTAGATAGCGCAAAATCGAAGCTATATCAAATTCCTCACTTATAAGTTCAAGTCGATTAGAAGGTTTCTTGGGTCATGGCAGGTTCTATCGTCGTGTCTATTAAAAGATCTTTTTCAAAAATTACACGATCTATGACCCAACTGCTAGTGAAGGATGCCAAGTTTGACTTTTATGATGAATGTGTTGAGGCTTTCGAGACCCTCAAGAAAGAGCTAACTAAAGCTCCAATTATGGTCAAGCCAGATTGGTCTTTACCCTTTGAGTTAATGTGTGATGCCAATGATTATGTGGTAGGTTCCGTATTAAGACAAAGGAGCGGAAAGTATTTTCAGCCAATTTATTATGCAAGCAAAACAATGACTGAGGCTCAAGAGAATTATACTACAACTAAGAAGGAACTCCTGGCTGTTGTTTTTGCTTTTGATAAATTTAGGCAATATCTCATTCTTTCTAAAACAATCGTCTACACCAACCATTCTGCTCTTTGATATCTTTTTTCTAAACAAGATGCAAAGCCTCGTCTCATTCGTTGGGTACTTCTCTTACAATAATTCGACATCGAGATCCGAGACAAGAAAGGTGCAGAAAATCTAGCTGTTGATCACCTTTCCTGCCTTGAAAATCATGAAACTGAAGAACTCATAGAGGCCGAAATTGATGATAGATTCTCGGATGAGTCTATTATGAAAATGGATTTCGGGTTTAGAAGAACCCTGGTTTGCTGATTTCGCAAACTATCTCGTAGTTAAAGAATTACCAAATGGTATGACCATCCAAGAAAATAAGAAATTCTTTTCTGATTTGAAATATTACTTTTGGGATGATCATCATCTCTTTAAGGTATGTGCAGATCAGATAATTCATCGATGCATGTTTGGGCAAGAAGCTAAATAAATCCTTTATCACTGTCACCATGGACCTGCTGGTGGTCATCATGGAGCCAACGCAACGACTAGAAAGGTGTTTGAATGTGGTTTCTATCAGCCTACAGTTTATAAGGATGCTCATGAATTTGTAAAGGCGTGTGATGCATGTCAACGGGCAAGAAACATTTCCAATCATAACGAAATGCCACAAAACTCTATACAAGTATGTGAAGTTTTTGACGTTTGGGGTATCAACTTCATGTGCCCTTTTCCAACCTCTTACGGGAATAAGTACATTCTAGTAGCAATCGACTATGTCTCGAAATGGGCTGAAGCTCAAGCTCTACCCACCAATGACGCTAGAGTGGTTGTCAAATTCTTGAAAAGGCTTTTCTCTCGATTCGGTATCCTCAAGGCTCTAATAAGTGATAGGGAGGCCACTTCTGCAATCACCAATTAGAAAAGGCGTTACAACGTTATGGGGTGACTCACAGGTTTTCAACTGCATACCATCCGCAAATAAGTGGTCAAGTAGAGAATACCAATCGTGCCCTCAAACGGATTCTAGAGAAAATGGTTGGAAGCAACCTAAAAAATTGGTCGGATAAACTAGATGATGCATTATGGGCATTTCAGACTGCTTTCAAAATGCCTATCGGTTCCACACCATTTAGGATGGTTTATGGTAAGGCATGTCATCTACCCGTTGAAATCGAACACAAAGCATTTTGGGCATTGGAAATGTGTAATATGGATCTTTCCGAAGCAGGTGTGGAAAGAAACAATCAACTTAATGAGTTAGATGAGTTAAGGCTTCAAGCCTATGAGACTTCCAAGACGTATAAAGAGCGTACTAAGAAGTGGCATGATAATCGTCTAAAGGAGAAGAAAAAAATTCCAAACGGGTGATCGGGTACTTCTCTTTAACTAAAGATTAAAACTCTTTCTGGGAAAACTTAGGTCTAGATGGTCCGGTCCTTTTACGGTGAAACAAGCATATCCTTATGGAACTATTGAATTATTCAACCGTAATGGAACAAGCTTTAAAGTGAATGGCCATAGGGTGAAACATTACCATGAGGAACCTTTTAATCAAAATGGCAAGGAAAGCCTCGCCGCGGGTTAAAAGAAATTTATCTGAAAGGGCGAGTCTAACTAAAAGACTCAATAATAAACAAAATCGATTTTTGGGAGGCACAACACAATCTTTTATTTCTTACATATTAGGTATGTCTTGTATGTTTTGTGTGTCTTGTGTGTTTGTTTTGAGTCATATGATTGTATTGTCAAATCTCAGGTTTTATGCAGTATTTGGTACAGGAAATAACTTAGAAGATTGCATACAGGAAATTTTTCATCAAAAATAAAAAAGTGAATTTTCACAGAGTGTGGAGACGGCGTCACGATTTACACGCGACGCCGTCACCGCGATACTTATGACGGGGTTAGGATATTCCTGACGGCGTCATGAGGCCAGCTACTAGAAAATTCAAAATTTTTAAGTATTTTTGAAAATATAACTTGTGTAACATCTAAAATATGTAATTCTTTTATAAATCTGCAAAAAAACCTATGATCATGACATTACTCTCATCCTATCTTTATTGCTTTCATAGATTCTAAACTTAGTTAATGAGGTTGTATTTATCATTCACTCGTGGATTTTATGCTTGGTGTAGTTGTCTTTATCTTTGATTTACATGTTATATTTGATGAGAAGAAGTTTGGAAGTTCTTAGGAAGTTTCATTGGATGATTCTTGGAGGACGATTTAACCAGTCATCGCATGTTTCTTCTCCATTATTGAGCAAACAAGGGGAGTACTAGTTTCTTTTACTTGTTTTCTTTTCCTTTTAATTCATTTCAAAGGGTACTTTTATAAAACATCAGGGACAATGTTCAACTTAAGTGTAGGGGAAAATAAGCCTTAGAAACTATTATTTCATTTTCCATTTACTTTGTCCTTAAAATGATGGGTAATATATCAAAATATAACATAAAAGGTGATTTTTACCCAAATTTAATTTTTTTTCGACACATACCGACGAAAACCGAGTATTAATAGCGTCTCATGGATAGGAATTTATATGACTAGCACAATAACCCTCAAAATTCTTCCACCCTAAAAATATGAGGTTCGCCTTTATATCTATAGGAATTCGGGTATCTATTTTTGATACCCAAGATAATTTATACCTTTAGCTTTCTCGAGTTAAGGAATGAACAGTCATATGTGTTTATTTTGTCGTTACAGATGTGCACGTGTGTCTTATGTCACCTTATTTGGATGCATTGAGTATCGGTATTAAATTTATATGAGTGTACCGATAGTATATTAAATTCTAGAACTTTGTTTTTGTGAGGTATCCCGAGACCGCATAGTAAGTATTAGGATTTGCTTAATAAGATGCATTAGGATTAACCCATGTTTTAAACCTGTATGTTACGAATGTCACACCGATCATATAACTAGCCCACACCCTTGCCATGCACTCATCTTTAGTGCAGGATACCCCTATATACCTTCAAACCTATCCTTTTTCACAGTTCTCATAATTTTTTGATGGATTCCGGATTATTAATGAAGAGCATTGTCACCCTTAAACCAATCGTTACACCCAAAAAGCCTTAGCCTACCTTGTATGTACTCGCCTTTAGTACATTATTGTGTTTAACCCAAGTTAATTATTGAGTACACGGTTGCTAAGTCCTTATCCTTGTAAATACAGTTTTGGGACGATTGGGATTCATGGTAGTATTTATTTTGCGGAAGAATGGGGAAGAAAAGTTAAGTCAATACCCCCATATGTTTGTCAAATGATCTCCATGTTATTTTGATCCACCTCAAATCGGGTCATTAGATAGATTGTAAATATCGAGCATGTAAAAGCTCAAGTGTAGGGGTACGTATTATAAACCCCATGTGATGTATTATGTTATTTAAAAAAAGAAAAAGAAAGAGATTGATGTAGAGTTGTGTAGAGTTTGTAGATCTTCGTCCGAGTCTTGGCTTAGCAACCAAACCAAAGTGTATTCATGTAAATAATTAGCTAACCCTTCTACTCCAAATTTACCTAAAGCAACCAAGTGTATCCCATCCGTTTCCGTTTCCATTATATGTTATCTTACACCTATACCCCACAACCTTTTAAAAGACCTCTTAGATAGTAATGAATAATGCTTGCACCTAGCGGTGGAGGTTTGATCCTTTACCAAGCCTATGGTAATTTATATGCTATGACAGGTAATGAGTGTTGATTTTCCGTTTCCCCCTTTATGTTATAATTTATTATACACCCGAGTGAAAGAGAGAATCCCAAACACTTATGTGAGGTGCTAGTGTATACTTTCCATGCTTTTAATTACAATGTCTAGAAGCTTGTGTTGTAAAATATGTTTAAAGAGTAGTAAACATCCCCTCATATTGTTTATTGTTTAGATAAAAAGCCATTTTCTTAAGGACAAGCAAATCCCAAGTGTAGGGGTATTTGATGAGGTGTCATTTTATATACTTTTTCGGGATCGTTTAACCACCTAAATCGTGTGACAAATGAGTTTTTAGCAGGTTAGTTAAAGCATGTATAATTCAGCTTATGTGTGTGTCATTATGTGTTTTATGAGTTTTATATGTGTATGAGATGGAAGTACGTGAGTGATGAATCATGGTACTTGTGGAAATGAAATCATTTGAAAGCTTTGCGTAGTTTCAAATGTCGTGTACGTAATATTCTGTGTATGTACTATGTATATTAAAGTCATATTATATATAATAGTTTAGTATTTTATAGATGTAGTATTACTTTCTATTTTTAGAAATAGTTAGATAATCGAAGGTTAGATTGAAAACTAGTTTAGCAAAAGTCAAGGTTTAGCAAATAATTAAAGTTTTTACTTAGAATTAAGTAAATGTATAATCAATTAAATAAAAAATACTCTTAAAAGGGTGGTGTGTGGATCGGCCGAACAAGGTGGAAGAAAAAAAAGAAAGAATCCCAATTTGATTACAATTTGTTTTTGGTAATTATCTTTTCCTAAGCCTATAAATACAAATCATAACTTAATCAAAAATCACTTTTTATTGAGGAGAAAAATCACTTTTTTCTCCTAAGCCTATAAAAATAAATCTCTGTAGTTCACAAGCTTTTATTGATTTTCTTGAGCCTAAAATTAACTACAGAGAGTCTACTTTCCAACCCAAGTGGTTTTATGAATTAAAAGTAAGTGAAAGTTAGTCAAATTAATCAAACAAGATTTGTTTTCAAAACTGAGTTTTCGGGGCAGATTTTGAGTTGTGTTTGTGAGGTCATAAACCATATCAAAACATCTTTTTAATTAATGGGCTTGCTACTGTAGCCATTTCATGATGTTTATGATTTCTAGAATTTTTGTAGAATTTTCCTAAGTTTTTAAATGGTTCTGCTCAAGCTAAACTTTTTGAAGGTCGAATCAAGTCAAATCCTGAACACTTTGTGATGTTGAATTTTTATAAAATGGTTACACTCACTATTATTTTTATCCAAAAATTATAGAAGCTCACAACTCATTGGGGAGATATAGGATGTAAGGAGAAGAACCAATTAGGTGTTTAAGTATTTTATTTTGAGTCATCTTGTGACTATAAAATCTGAGTAAAAAGCAGAAAGTTAAGAAGTAAAGTTTATGAGGTAATTTGAGGTTAGCAAGTATGAGGAGTATATAAAAGAGTTGAATCAAGATAGGATATAGAGTATCCATCGTTGTGATTGTTACATCGACTTGGGTGTGTGACCTAATTGATGATAACATATTTGTGTATTGTTTTGTTTAGATTCTTTGCAAGATTAAGTGAAGGAATTAGAATTTGCTTTGCATCAAGTAAGTTTTACAGTCCCATTTTTTACTTATATTTTGTGATGGAAATAATGCAAAACTATTTTTGAATTATGAACCGTGATATTGGGTTTTAAAGTCGAACTTATATGATTTGCTATGTGGAGATTAAATGTGGTAAGGCATATGTATGTAGGATACATGACCATTGTGTGAGACCCAATGACTTAGCTGCAAATGGTCAGTCTTGCGGGGAGAATTGTAGGACGGAGGGGTATGATCTACCCCAGATATATGTGAATTTATTTTGTGATAGAATAGCCAAGTATATATGTTCGTAAATGTTGTTTTTGTTGATCACGGTGTCATAAGTAAGACTTAAACCTGTAACTCTTACCAATAATTAGGTTGACGTTTTAGCATCATTTCAGTGAGCAAAGACGTGTGAAGAGTTATGGAAGAGGAGTGTAGCCCCTGGACCATAGGCTTGCATGTGAGTCTATGATTTATCTTTTTTTTTTTTCATGAACTTGTCATGTTTTGTCATCATTCATATATGTTGGAATTTTTGTATTGGTGTTGTCAAACACGCTTCGAATTTTGAAGTTAATTAAATGTCATTTTTAGTTTTCTCTATTTTGATGCCTGTGTTGTAATGGATGCCTATTGACCATCCTTGCGATTTCCCTTGCGGGATAGACAGATTTGGTATTCAAGCAAGGTATAAGAGAACTAGGATTATTGGCCTAGAACTAAAACTAGGAACCCTTCATATATATGCAATAGAAAGGGAGGTGCTTTGTGTGTACGTTATGTAAATATATTTTTTATAATATAATATATTTTTTGAAGTTTCCAATAGCCCATTTTCATTACTATTTTTGTAGTAAGAATATATATATATATACATATATGCTAGTATTTATTTTCTTCATCGCCAAGTATCTGATGGATGGCCTTATACGGTCTTCCTTATTTATATAGAGTTTATGTATCCCTCAAAGCATAAGTTTTGTTAGGGAATCATGCGTTCAACTGGAATTAAGCCTTATATCGACCCAATTTCTGGCTGTAAGATATGGCGTACAAACCATAAGTGCCGTATACCCATCAACTTATATCCGTGTAAAGTAGAAGAGAGTATGACTATTAAGAAAGTAGGTGACCAAGCGATTGGAGTGATTCGGAGAAGAAGGATCGACAATGAAGGAAATATTTCTAGGTTCCAAGAATACCACACCTTGGATGAAAAAGAAGAAGAGCTGAGTGAGCACCCTCCTTATAACAAATATGGATTTGTGGATCATCCACAACTCCAAATGGAAAAAAATGAAGTTTGCACCTTACCCATTACCACCACAAGAAGGCAATATGAATGGTTGGTTGATTGATGATGCTAACGATTCAGACCTTGAAGACTACGTCTAGTAAACAACCCTAATAGCATGACGATAGGAAGACTATGTGGTAGCTGAGTTTACTACCTCGCCCCTACTAAACGTCAAACGATTTGATTTAGGATGTTTAGTGTTTTTTCAACTTTGAACCATGTTAGGAAATGAAATTTTTGATTACATTATTATAAATAGAAGTGTGTTTTAGATTTATCTGTTGCTATGTGCCTTATTAAATGTTTTGTGTGTTTTTTTTTTTGCAATGATGTGTTTAATTTCAAGAAGTGTTTTTCATAGAGCGAGTACACCGCGTGAAAGGGGCATCCTATAAATTATGGTGTACAATAAATATTATGCAAGCGCCACAACATAAATGGACTTGCAAGTATGATTACCTGTATGTGAGATGACACATATTGGATGATTATGCTTTGTACGTATATATATTGCTGGTAAATGTAATATCATGGGTTTATGAAACTTAGTATATCGTCTAATATATATACTCTATTCATATACAAAACATGTTCAAACACCGACAACCTAACACCCCTCCAGATGTCGAAGAAAATCATTGCTCAACAACTTCCAGAACATCATCCTGAACATCATACTCAAGTGTCTAACAACCACAACATGGCAATGAAATGGAAATGGTAAAGAAACAATGGTTTATGACAACAAAGGATTTTGTAGCACTGTAGACCTCGAGACTTATATAATACGTGGTTGCGGTGGCGTTGACCTAGATAGATTGAAAAAGAGGAATCCGTTGATAGAATAATCAGTGGATTTTGGCTAATTTAAAGGGTGAAGTATGTTCGCGAGTACGTTCATTGACAAAGCTTGTGACTTGTGAATACTCCAAGTCAAGCAAGGAAGGTCGAGATGCTGCTAATGCAAAGTCGTGGAAAGACTCAAGGAATTGCTAACGACGGATTTTTTGTTCCAAGCAATAGATTAGAAAGTGTAGAAGGAAGGTTTCTGGAATCATTCAATGTTGTTGTTGATCTGCTGGATACACTGAATCATTTCCAAGAGTTTGGCAACGTCTTTTCCACTTTGGTAACTCCCGAGACTAATCGTTCACAAGTACAGTTAATGGGTTGCTATATCAGATTCGTGGAATGCTTCGAGCCACTCAACCTGCTACTATTCAAGCTGCTATTCTTACTGCTGGGATACTAACTGATGAGGCAGTCCGTAGTGGTACTTTGGCTAAGGCTGGTGAGAAAAGAAAAGAAAAGGATGAGGTGAGTAATTCAGAAAGTGATGGAAAAGACGAAAAGAAAGTTAAAGGGGGACGAGGGTTTGTAGCAGTAGTTCCTCCTAGAAGAGAAAATGGAAATTTTCCAAAGTGCGTTAGGTGTAAGGGTTTTCATGCTGAAAAAGGACCCTGCATAGTGTGCTACAATTTCCAAAGGCCGAGTCACATGGCCAGAGACTGTAGAACACCAGTTAGGATGTAGAGCCGATACAAGCAATTAGGCCAAGAGATGGGCAGATAGCTTGTTATGAGTGTGGAAGTTTGGATCACTTATGTCCAAATTGTCCTAAGTTGAACCGAGGACGTAATTAATCTGGAAATCAGCTAGCGTTGGAAGGGAATAAGAACACCCGAGGCAATGAGAACTGAGCTAGGGGAAGGGCTTTTAATCTGAATGCTGTTGATGCTCTTCAGGATCCTATTGTATGACGGTACGAAATTCTTAAAACAATCGCTACGCTACTATCATTTCGATTCGTTCGATTTTTAGTTTTATTAGACAGTAAAATTATGCCCCTATTAAATGCAGAAAACATAGTATGCAAACGCAGGTATGTGATAGAGGTAGCTAATTGTAAGAAGGAAGAAGTTTATAGAATTTTCTATGGTTTTGTTAGACAATAGCTAGGAGATTCAATATTCCTATAGACATAGATACCAATAAGGACAAGGAAGTAATGGATGTGATAGTAGGAATGGATTGGTTGTCAAACCAAAAGGTTGTGATCGTGTGTCACGAGAAGATAGTTAGGATACCTGTAGAATAAGGTAAGTTACTCTGTGTTCAAGGAGAACGTAATGTCGGGAAGACAAAGACGTAAGAGCACAAAGGCAATGATCCGATGTAAGCGATATTCCTATCGTATGTGATTTTAGGACGTATTTCCGGATGACCTACCAGGATTACCGCCACAACGACATAGAGTTTTTGTATAGATTTTGATTCCAGAGCGCGCCTAGCAAAGTCGCCATATCAACTAGCGCCTTTGAAGATGCAAGAACTGTCGGAGCAACTTCAAGAGTTGCAAGACAAGGGATTTATTCGGCCAAGTCACTCACCATGGGGAGCGCCAGTTTTGTTTGTCAAGAAGAAGATGGATCATTTCGCATGTGCATAGACTATCAGAACTTGAACAATTTGAACATCATAGAATCGTATCCACTTCCTAGGATCACGATTTTTTTGACCAACTTCAAGGAGCGAGCTACTTCTCTAATGAATAGACCCTTCTGATCATGTTATCATCAGTCAGAGAGTGCATGATGAGATATCAAGAGACCGCGTCAAAACACGAATATGGGCATTTTGAGTTTACGGTTATGCCATTAGGATTGACAAATGCACCCGCAGTATTCATGTGACTTAATGAACCGTCGTTGGTGCAAACCGACCTGGATAAGTTCATCAAGTGTATATTGACTTAAATCATGATATACTCAAAGACGAAGGAGATCATGAAAATCATGTTGATATTGATTTGGATTTGCTAAGGTAAGGAGAATGCTAATATGCAAATTTCTCTAAGTGCGAGTTTTGGTTGCAAGAGGTACATTTTCTTAGACACGTGGTAAATCACGATGGTATTCACGTGGACCCAAGTAAGATTGAGGCGGTGAAAAGTTGGAAAGCCCTTACGACACCATCTGAAGTAAGATCATTTCTGGGATTGGCTGGATATTATAGACCATTTCATCGAGAATTCCTCCAAGATTGCTAAAACCTCTTACTTCATGACTCAGAATAATCAAATAAGAGTGGTGAGAAGCATGAGGAAGCTTTTCAAACGTTAAGGAACAATTTGTGTGTAATGCACCAATAATTGTTGTTACCAGATGGAGTATAAGATATTGTGGTTTATTATGAGCGACAAACCAAGATTTGAGAAGTTTCTTATGCAAAGGGATAAAGGCAAACGCCTATGCATCAAGACAATTAAAAGAGCCATGAGAAGAACTACATGACCCACAAAAAAAGACTTAGAGTTAGGCGGCGGTGGTGTTTTCGCTAAAATATTTAGAGCAATATAACAATAAGAGAGTTAATCTATACAG
The DNA here is from genome assembly GCA_026074375.1 of Tanacetum coccineum. Classification (NCBI taxonomy): domain Eukaryota; kingdom Viridiplantae; phylum Streptophyta; class Magnoliopsida; order Asterales; family Asteraceae; genus Tanacetum; species Tanacetum coccineum. The sequence continues at coordinate 7,122 of BQNB010074668.1, read as the reverse complement.
ATCATAAGAGCCTTCAACACATATTCAATTAGAATGAGTTGAATGGAAGGAAGTGTAGGTCGTCGGTATTATGGGCAGAGATAGGAGATAACGGATTAATTCGACCGAAATTGGTGCAAGAAACAATTGATAAAGTGGTTGTGATTAGAGATAGGATTAAAGCTGCTAGAGGATCATCAGAAGAGATACGTAGATAATAGAAGGAAACCTATAGAGTTTCAAGTTGGTAATCATGTAATGTTGAAAGTCTCACCTTGGAAAGGAGTAGTGCGTTTGAAAAAGAAAAAAGTTAGCTCCAAGATTTTAGGACATTTCAAAAGAGATCCTTGAGAGAATATGTTCCATGTGGCATAATAGGTTGAGATTCCTAAAGAATTGAGTAGTGTGCATAACACGTTTCAGGTGTCGAATATAAAGAAGTGTTTAACAGATGCAAAATTGCATGTGCTGTTGGATGAGATTAAGGTAGATAAGACCTTACGTTTTGTAGAAGAGTCTTTAGAGATTATGGACCGTGAGGTCAAAACTCTTAAGCGTAGTAAAATACCTATTGTGAAAGTGCGATGAAATTCCAAGCGTGGACCAGAGTTTACCTGGGAACATGAGGATCATATGAAGGCTAAGTATCCCTAGTTGTTTGAGAATGCTATTGTCGAGACTAATGGTTAAAATCTCGGGACGAGATTTCCTAAAGGAGAGGATACTGTGACAAATGAGATTTTAGAAAGTTAGTTAAAGCATGTATAATTCAGTTTATGTGTGTGTCATTATGTGTTTTATGAGTTTTATATGTGTATGAGATGGAAGTACATGAGTGATGAATCATGGTACTTGTGGAAATAAAATCATTTGAAAGCTTTGCGTAGTTTCAAATGCCGTGTACGTAATATTCTATGTACGTACTATGTATATGTAATTCATATTATATATAATAGTTTAGTATTTTATAGATTGTAGAGTACTTTCTATTTTTAGAAATAGTTAGAATCGAATGTTAGTTTGAAAACTAGTTAGAAAGTTCAAGGTTTAGCAAAATAGTTAAAGGTTTTTACTTAGAATTAAAGTAAATGTATAATAAATAACAAAAAAATATAATTAAAAGGGTGGTTGTGTGGATCGGCCGAACAGTAGGAAAAAAAGGAAAAGAATCCCAATTTGATTACAATTTATTTTTGGTAATATTCCCCCTTTTTCCTAAGCCTATAAATACAAATCATAACTTAATCAAAAATCACTTTTTTTTTCTCTTCTCCTCTCTCCTTGGCCGGTCCCCCCCCCGAACAACCAAAGAACCAAGATAAACCCAAAAACTTTAGAGGTTTTGATTTTTAAGAGTTAAGGTAATGTTTTCTAAATCATTTTTCAATTCAATTGATTTTATTTAACGTAACAATCATTAAGGATGGATTAGGATATTGTAAATAATCTGTAATTAAGAGGTTTTGATCATCAAAAATCATTTTAGGGTTAATAATTAGAGTTTTGGGTAAGTTAATTAGGGTTAATTATGCTAAAATCGGAATAGAAATTTGGGCAGAATTTTAGGTCATCTTGCGAGAGCCATATCTCGGTCATAAACGATACTTTATTGATTTTCTTGAGCCTAAAATTAACTACAGAGAGTCTACTTTCCAACCCAAGTGGTTTCATGAATTAAAAGTGAGTGAAAGTTAGTCAAATTAATCAAACAAGATTCGTTGTCAAAACTGAGTTTTCAGGACAAATTCTGAGTTGTGTTTGTGAGGTCAAAAACCATATCAAAACATCTTTTTAATTAATAGGCTTGCTACTGTAGCAATTTCATGATGTTTATGATTTTCTAGAAGTTTTGTAGAATTTTTCTAAGTGTTAAAGGACGCTCAAAGTAAAACTTTTTGAAGGTCAATCAGGTCAATTCTGGACACTTTGTGATGTTGAATTTTTAAAAAATAGGTTACACTCACTATATTTCTATCAAAAATCATATAAGCTTCACAACACAATAGGAGCTATGGGATGTAAGGAGAAGAAACCAATTAGTTGTTTAAGAAATTTATTTAGAGTCATCTGTGACTGATAAAATCTGAGTAAAAAGCATAAATTTTGAGAAGTAAAGTTTTGTGAGGATAACTTGAGTTAGCAAGTATGAGTATATATAAGAGTTTTAAATCAAGATAGGCATATATAGTATCCATCGTTGTGAATGTTACATCAACTTGGTTGTGTGACCTAATCGATGGTAACATATGTTTGTATTGTTTTGTTTAGATTCTTTGCAAGATTAAGTGAAGGAATTAGAATTTGCTTTGCATCAGGTAAGTTTTAGAGTCTCACTTTTACTTATATTTTGCAGATGAAAAGATGCAAAAAACTATTTTTGAATTATGAACCGTGATGTTTGTTTTTAAGTGTCGAACTATATGATTGCTATGTGCTATTGCTATGTAATATTAATTGTGGTAAGGCAGGTGTATGTGAGGATGACATGACCTTGTGTGAGACCCGAATGGACTTAGCTAGTCAAATGGGTCAGTTTTGCGCGAAGATATTGTGGGACAGAGGGGTACGATCCACCCTAGATATATGTGAATTTATTTTGTGATAGAATACCAAGCATATATGTTCGTAAATGTTATGTTTTTGTTGAACGCTATGTCATAAGAGCAGACTTAAAACCTGTAACTCTCACCAACAATTATGTTGACAATTTTTAACATCTTTTTCAGGTGACAAACGGGGAAGTTAGGAAGAAGGGAGTTATTTTTTACTGGACCAAGCTTGCATGCGGATCTATGATTTATCGTTTTGTTGTTTCAATTGAACTTGTCATGTTTGTTCTACAAGCATATGAGTTGATTTTTTGTTTGGGCTTGTCATAACACGCTTTTGGATCTTGCAGTTTATTGAATGTCATTTTAGTTTTTTCTCTATTTTGACGCCTTGTGTTGTGATGATGCCTATTGATCATGCCTTGCGATTCTGCCTTGGTGGGGTGTGACAAATTGTATGTTTATGCCCAAAATAGGTACTTAAGCGTTCTTTTTTAGGTATTTTGCATTTGGAAGGCATTTGGAGGAAATACACATGACTTGGGCTCATTTGGAAAAGAAACGGACAAGACTACGGACCTACACCAACATTTCCAGATATGTTTCTAAGGCTTAAAAAAAAACAAAAAAAAAAAATAAAAAAAAAAAAAAATAAAAAAAATAAAAAAAAGAGACGGCGTCACAAATACACGTAAGATACACGTGACGCCATCACAATTCAACCCATGACGGCGTCAGAGATTTGGCGACGGCGTCAGAGCGTAACCGACCTAAAGAAACCCTAGAAGATTCAAGATATCATTCAACTTGCGCGTGAAGTACCAGATATTGTTTTGATCATAACTCCTTCATACGAACTCGGATTTCGACGATTCAATAGCCCACGCGTTCAGAACGAGAAAATCTACAACTAAGCGAAAAATGTCGCGATGACGGCGTCACATGTTATTGGTGACGCCGTCATGAAGGTCGGTTTAGGTTTTGTCTATAAATACAACCTCATAACTTCGTTTTTATCAAGCTTGAAACCCTATAACCGATTTGGGCGACTTTGAAGGCTGTTTTCCCTTGTTTTTCATGGTGTAATTCCATCCCATAACATCATATGATTCCGGGTTTGTCTTATTAATTCTCATAACATGATGAACTCTAATTGTATGATTCTTATGTCTTATGGTTTGATTTATGCTATGTTAGGCTAAATCTCTTTTGTGTTTGCTTAGATGTAACAACCCCTAGATATGTGTGTATGTTCATAATGATGAATCATGGTATGATTATTAATATTATGCATGTTTGATCAAAGATCCATATGTTTACATACAAGAATCATTAAATTAATTGGTAATAAACTAGTATTACATGATTAGGCAATCTTAACATGGAATTGGTTTATTCTTGGTCATTTACCAACCTAAAGGCCTTAAAACTTGACTTAGCAACCTAAGCTTGGATAAGTTAATTAGCGATTTGTATATAAGTGTGTGTTAGTTAGTCAAAAGAGCAACCTCTAGGCTAACTAGTGATTCTTGGCAACCTAAGATCACATAGGTCGAATTGTGTATGATATTGGTAGTCCTAATGTTTTTATGCTTATGTTTATGTCTGATTGAGCAATCTCATAGACATTGGCCATAGGTATAGAAGGGCGAGGGGATGTGAATGCTTAACCAAGCCATTTAAAATTCATCATAGAACTGGTCAATTAATTATTCTTAAATATTAAACACACATATTTAGGGGGCGTGAATTCTAAGTGAACACAATTTGCTTCCCTTAAGTTTTCTTTAATTCGTTCTTGTTTTATTAGTTGTTTTATCTTTATTTAAGTAGTTTAAGTTAGTCAAAACCCCCTCTCTCAATTATCAGGTTTTCTTGCTTTCATAAAATACAAAAGCACAAAAATACTCCTCCCTCAATCCTTAGACCTATTCGACATACTCTTCGAGCCTACCTCACTATTCCCCTAGAGAACGATCAACCCCCCAAACTTACCTATACTACACTACAACGGTTAGGTTCACTGCCTAGGAGGATTGTAAAGCTTTGTGGTTTTGCAAAATTCCGCATCATGTAGCTTATTTTGGCTTAAAGAGTAGACGTAAATTCAGTTTGGTACCATAGTTTAATTGCTATTTCGAGTTTGCTTTTTGGTTCGGCTATAGCTTACTTATTCGGTTAGAAGTTTGTGGCCTATTGGTTCGGGTTTTGGTAATTAGTTTATTTGATAATTAGCTTATTGGTTCATGTTCATAGTTCATAGTTTGTGGTTTATTTGGTAATTAGCTTATTGTTTTGGCTTACCTTTTACTTGTCTTTTGATTGATGAAATCGTCTACACATGAGGCGAAGAGCTTAAGGGTTACATAAACTAGCTTATTTCTAAGTTTAGAGCTTTATTAAGAGTTTACTAACTTATTAGTGTATAAAGTTCCAAACTTTATCATCTAATAAGTAAATAAAGTCTAATAGAGAAATAAACTTGGCATTTTGCTTTGTCTATGTAATCGGGTGGTTTTGTATTCGATTCGGTTCATCATTCGGTTATATCCTCTTTCTCTTTTCAATAATAGTAGTTTAGTTTTATTTAGCTTAATTGTTATGCTTATTATTATTAGTTTAGTTGCCATGTTTAGCGAGTAGATTTATATATGCTTGTTAAGTGAGTAGCGACTAGTGAATTAAGTGTGGATCAAAAAGAGATTTGTTGATTAATAATCTTCGGGTTATTTAGATTTCTTATTTGACTATTTTGAAGGGCAAAATCCGGATAAATAATCAAACATCAAATCTAGTAATTAATATCTCAATAAAATATTGTTTTAAAAAAAACCAACGTTGTGATAAAATAATGTTTTTACGGGTATTGATTCAGCAACATTGAATCGAGTAATTTTTACCAAAATAGAGGATTGTTTTCAATAAAAACCAACGTTGTGAGAAAACAGTTTTTTTAAACGGGTACTAATTCTTTATTTACTCTTTCCTTCACACTTAATGACCTTTTCGCCTCGCTTGACAAGCATATCCATTTTATATAGTTTTAGATCTATTTGCTTTGCTTTATTATTTTAATTAGTTTATAAACAAAAAAAAACCAACCAAAAGATAATCAAGCATCAAACGAAAAACGTCAACGTAAATCTCAATTCAATTCTCACAGTGGATACGACATCTGGAAGATTGATTATTACTTTTTCTAAAGTAATTTTTACATTCGACGGGAAATACTTATATATTATTACGACACGCGTTTGACGTTTATCAACATTTCTTTGATCCAAACATGTTTACGCCTTTCTTCGTACCACAACTGTTAAGAGAAAGCATATTCATTTGTCAACAATATGCACACCAATACCATTTATCATTCGGTTTAGGGATTTTCTACACCCTCGAACATCAAATCCTAATGTGTTCCCAACTTTGATGATTCTATTTAGTTCATGAATAATGGAGACCCCTTTAACGTCATTCTTATGGTGCCTAACAAAAGAAGTGGAGCACTTACTAGTATAGGAAGGACTTCGTTTCATGTGTTCGAATCCAGGGGGATGGCTAAGGTCTGATGTTCCACCATTAGAGAAAGTGGGAACGGGAATTTCCTCTTTTAAAGGAACATGTGTCTGATCCAGAAAATTGACATTAAGGTCATCCACGTAAACTTCATCTTCCTTGAGTTCTTGAGCCAAGTCATTGAGATTGTCGTTAAGATCATTCAAATCATCGATTGAGTTTTCTTCCACAACATCCGCAACCTTATCTATATCATTAACGTCTACATTAGAAGATGTATCCAAAGAGTTAATTGTAATGCTTATACTCCAAGTACCTAGCTCATGCACGTGAATATCAAATATCTCCCCAAGAACTTCAACATGAACTTTTTCAGAAATCAGATAATGAGATCTAGTAGAGATACAAATTCAACCCGAACTCATAGACGTAGATTCCTCCGCTTCAAGAAACATGAATTTACCAAACACACACGCTACTTTCTTGAAAGCATTTGATCCCCAAGCATAAAGATGCAAGCCACTAATCTCAATCCAAACAATGCGTTCATCCACTTTAAAAGAGGGTGAAGCATATTTTAGAATCGTGTAAAAGCTTTTCAAGGTAACGTTGTCTTGGAACCTTGAACATGACGATGACGAGGGAAATTGAATCCAAATCCACAAGTCACCAACATAGTGAATTTTCAAATACATAAAGCTTTTACTTTTAAAGATCGTATACATATTGCACATAGTGTCCACATCTTTTAGTTTCAACAAAGAACCATTGATGAATCTTCCACGTAGATGAGATCCTGATCTTTGAGAGTAACGGTTTTAATGTTAACATGTGAGGTTGTAGTGTCAATTTTGGTAGGTTTATTATGAATAAGGTGAATGAGGGCTTAGAAGGGGCAGATTCCGCATATTGTGAAACGGAAAGTGCGGAACAAAAAAGTAAAATTTAACAAGTCAAAAGTATTAAACTGACAAAAATTACGAAACAAAAACTAATAAAAAAACCGTGTCTTAGAGCATCTCCAATGTGAGCACTATAATTTTGCATTATTTTAGTGCAAAATGAGAATATTTTTAGA
>BQNB010074667.1:3891-31712 GCA_026074375.1 Tanacetum coccineum | reverse complement strand
ATATGGGAGAGCCTTTGAATATTGAGCATTTTGATTGATAGGTACAAGTCAAAATGACTTCAGTTTGGTCACACTCGTTTAAATTTTATCCATCAAATATGTATAAAAATATGTGTCGATTTTATAAATAAAAAAACTAAGAAAATGAAATGGTAGTTAATAAAAAGTTAACTTTTAAATTTAAATAAATTTAAGTAAACTTACTACAATAGTTTTCGGGTTTTTTTAGTAACTTTTAAAATTTAATAAATACCTCATAAACTCTATATTGTTTTAAAACTAAAAAGAACATATATGTTGTTGTCATTAATAAACATTATTTTTATTACAGTATATATTAAAATATATGTATATGCTAATATGCATGAAATTATAAATATCAAAATGAAAGCACATGTTACGTTAATATGTAAATGATTACACGATGTTATACATATACTGACGACTCATTTTATTTCTCTTCATGAGATTTAGTAAGGAGATCTGCAAAAGTATTCTTTTTACTAGGGGTGGAAACGGGCCGAGTCGAGAGCGAGCCTGCCAGAGCTCGAGCTCGGCTCGTTTATTTATATAAAGCTCGAGCTCGTTTCGAGCCTCATATTTTGAGCTCGAGCTCGGGCTCGATTAATTTATATGATGTTTTGAAGAAAATAAAGTTCAAATGAAGCTCGACTCGTTAATCACACTAGGCTCGAGCTCGTTTACCTCTTTTAGACTCGTTTATACACAGTTATACGTATAGACAATATGTATACGTATATATTTCTAGGGCTCGTTTAGGCTCGCGATCTTTTTGTATAGAGCTCGGGCTCGAGCTCGTTTATTAAATAAGCCCAAAGTTAGGCTCGAGCTCGATTATGCTTGGCTCGTTCGAGCTTTTTACCAATTCGTTCCCGAGACTTTCACGAGCAACTTGGCTCGTTTCCACCCCTACTTTGTACTAATGAGTTATGACGTTCAATAATGACTCATGTTATTTCTCTTTATAAGTTTAACCCGCGCGTATACGAATTTAAAAATTAATACGGCTAAAATTATTATAAACATGAACATAAATATCAGAATAATGCACCACCCCACGAATTACCGTGAGATGAAAATTTACAGACGAGATGTGATTCCTCTTTATAGTATATATAAGGATATCCAAAAAAAAACATTATTTAAAAGGCCATAGTGTGCTATGAAACATGCATCATGTCAATACCATTAAATCAATAATAAAATTTAAACATTAACCTCAACACCGTGTTAGTTAAAAAAAGTCAAATAATTCTTTCAACAAAAATATATACTAAAATTTTAACGATATTAATATATAATAAAAATTTATGTAAACCTGCGTGTGTACGTAAATTGTAACAATATAATGAACCACTAAATCCAATAATTCAATGAATTAAGTTCATTTGGATACCAAACCTTTCTTGGATATTGGGGGACTCATCTCCACCCTCCATCTTCATATGATCCAACGAATGAGATTAAATTCTCAATTTGCACTACAAGGGCTATTTTGTCCAATATAAAAGCATCTTTTTAATAACCTCTCATTTAATTCACACACATAGTGTGTGTTTATCTGCGATCTTTTTTTCTCTCTCTTCGACGAACGAATATCTTAACTAACACAACAAACTAATCGATTGATCATCGTCTTCTTCAATCGATCATCTTCTTCTTCAATCGAGCATATCCTTCTTTAATTCATTAACATCAGGTTAGATTCAATTGATCTGTTTATATTTTATTTTATTTTTTAGATTTTTTTTTGAATTAACTTATTTTATTATTATTTTCTAAATAATAAGGTAGCTTATTAGCCTATTTTTATTTATTATCAGGTTTTATGGATTCGAGTCATTCAAGTGCCCTATTTAGTGTTTCTCAAAATTCTGTTTCGTTTGATTTTGTTGATGAAAGTTGTGTTCCGTCCGGTAGTTCTCTTACTGCTCTTACTAAAGAGATTGCTGCTTATGAGAAGGAGAGTGATGAGACACATGCTGTTAAGAGTAAGTTTATGTTCATAAGCTATTTTTAATTAATTAAGTTGTTTGTAACTTATTAGTTTAGGAATAAGCAGTTTTAAGTTGATTTGAAATATATTATATGTGATATTTTAGCTTGTGTTAATGTGTTTATAATTGAGGTTGTTTTGTTTGTTATATATATCATTTTTGATATCATATATGATATTACATGTTATATTTCATTTGTTTGGATATATCATATGTTATATCATATATGATATCACAGCCTGTGTTTATTATATATGTCATTTGTGATATCATATGTGATTTTTTGCATTTTTTTATGAAACAACCTATTTTTTTCATTTTCATTTTATTTTTTTCAGAGTTGGATGCGTTGTGTACTCCTGAATCGTTTGTTACTCATTCTAATTTTGATACTCCTGGTGGAACTGTTTATTACATTCCAAAAGTTTCTGCGGATGTTTTACTAGTTAAAGGGAATGTTTATGATTCAGTTGATGATTGTGTTGTTGCATATATGAAGTATGCTGCAGAAGCAGGGTTTGTAGTTAGGCGTTCATGTCAGAAAAGATTGAGGAATGGAGATGTTAAACAAAAGTATTTAGTTTGCAATAGGAAAGGTTGCCCTAAAGGAATACACGTAGACACACTAGATTTAGAGAACAGTGACAAACAAAAGAGAAATTCAAACCTTCATATAACTGGATGCAAAGCACGTGCTGTGTTTAATTTGGATCCTCGTACTAGAAAGTTTGTTCTGAATGTGTTTGATACTATTCATAATCACGAGCTTGAACGTGAAGAGTTCAAGCATTTGTCAAAGAGAGAGAGGCAGTTGACTTATTTGGAGCAAGCGTTTATTGTAAAAGCTGCTAATGTGAACATAGGTGCAACAAGAGATCATCACCTTCTAACCGGTATCAATGGTTCTTATCTGCTTGTTCACGGTACTACGGTCGATTTTAAGAACTTTTTTAGAAGCGTGAACTGCTATATAGTAGACAGTGATGCTCATATGCTTATTCATAAGATAGAAAATAGAAAGAAGCACGTGTCTGACTTTTTGTTTGATTACTTGGTTGAGAATGCTGAGCTTTCTGGGATTTTTTGGGCTGATGAAGTTTCTAAGTACAATTACAGGAAGTTTAACGATGTTGTATCGTTTGATGCTACCTTTAAGACAAACAAGTAAGAATTGTTATTCGAATATCTTATTTTTGTAAGCAATGTCTTAATTGTAGTATGTTTTGTGTTATTTCAGTTTTTTAATACTTTTTTTCAGATACAAGATGGTGTTTGTTCCCTTTACAGCGATAGACAATCACAGGAAGTGTGTTACGGTTGCTACGGGTTTGTTGAAGAATGAAACTACAAAATCTTACATATGGTTATTGAAAGCATTTATTGAAGCTTTTGGGAAAGCACATAGTATAGTAGTCACTGACCAAGTTGGAGCAATGAGGAATGTTATTGAAGCTGATTTTGCTGGGTCGAAGCATCGGCTACGCTATCTAGTGTTTCTCAAAATTCTGTTTTGTCTGATGTTGTTGATGAAAGTTGTGTTCATCTGTAGTTTCTCTTAATGCTCCTACTGAAGCGATATTGTGCTTATGAAAGGATAGTAGATGAAGACACATGACAGTAAGAGATAAGTTTATGTTCAAAGCTATTTTTTAATTAATTAAGCTGTTTGTAACTATTAGTTTAGGAATAAGCAAAGTTTTAAAATGATTTTGAAATATATTATATGTGAAATTTTAGCTTGTGTTAATGTTTTTATTAATTGATGTTTTTTGTTGTTTATATATATATCATTTTTGATTATCATATATGATATTACATGTTATATTTCATTTGTTTAGATATATCATATGTTATATCATATATGATATCACAGCCTGTGTTTATTATATATGTCATTTGTGATATCATATGTGATTTTTTGCATTTTTTTTCATGAAACAACCTATTTATTTTTTTTCATTTTCATTTTATTTTTTTCAGAGTTGGATGCGTTGTGTACTCCTGAATCGTTTGTTACTCATTCTAATTTTGATACTCCTGGTGGTGTTTATTACATTCCAAAAGTTTATGCGGATGTTTTACTAGTTAACGGGAATGTTTATGATTCAGTTGATGTTTGTGTTGTTGCATATTTGAAGTATGCCGCAGAAGCAAGGTTTGTAGTTAGGCGTTCATGTCAGAAAAGATTGAGGAATGGAGATGTTAAACAAAAGTATTTAGTTTGCAACAGGAAAGGTTTTCCCATAAAATGAATACACATAGACAACACTAGATTTAGAAGAACAAGTGAAAAAACAAAAAGAAAATTCAAACCTTCAGATAACTGGAGAAACACGTGCAGGTTTTTAATTTGGATCCTCGTACTAGAAAGTTTGTTCTGAATGTGTTTGATACTATTCATAATCACGAGCTTGAACGTGAAGAGTTCAAGCATTTGTCAAAGAGAGAGAGGCAGTTGACTTATTTGGAGCAAGCGTTTATTGTGAAAGCTGCTAGTGTGAACATAGGTGCAACAAGAACCCGTCACCTTCTAACCGGTATCAAGGGTTCTTATATGCTTGTTCACGGTACTAACCGTCGATTCTAAGAACTTTATTAAAACGAGAACTGCTATATAGAAGACAGTGATGCTTCAAAATAGCTTATTCATAAGATTGAAAATAGAAAAAAGCACGTGGCTGCTGACTTTTCGTTTGATTTACTGTGGATTAGAATGCTGATTTCTGGGATTTTTTAGGCCGATGAAGTTTGTAAGTACAATTACATGGAGTTTGACGATGTTGTATCGTTTGATGCTACCTTTAAGACAAACAAGTAAGAATTATTAATGAATACTTATTTTTGTAAGCAATGTCTTAATTGTAGTATGTGTTTGTGTTATTTCATTTTTTTTATGCTTTTTTTCAGATACAAGATGGTGTTTGTTTTCCCCTTACATCGATAGACAACACAGAAAAGTGTGTTACGGGTTGCTACGGGTTGTTGAAGAATGAAAACTACAAAATCTACATATGGTTATTTGAAAGCATTTATAGAATCTTTTGTGGAAAACCCATAGTATAATTGTCACTAACCAAGTTTAGCATAAAAATGAGGAATGCTATGAAGCTAGATTTGCTGGCAAAGGGATCGAAGCATCGGCTACTGCAAGTGATATCAGCCCAAAAGCCCTGCTAAGGTATGTTAGTTTTCATATTGATGCGGTCTTCGTAGACATCTAACACGAAGATTTACAACTCCTAGGCAATTACCTAACCGTTGTAGTAGTAATATAGGCAAGACTCGGGGGTTGTTATCGTTCTCTAGGAGAATAGGTTGGAAAGGCTTGATTACGGTCTAATAGAATTCTAGGGGTTGAGGGAAGATTATTTTTTTTGTTTTTATATTTTATAGAAAGCAGGTAAATATATGGTTTGAGAGGTTGGTTTGTTTAACTATTAACTAAACTAATTAATATCTAATCTACTGGTGATAACTTTATGATAATTGAATGTATTTACTTAATCATGCACTACTTATCAGATTGTGTCTCCTAATCCTGCTGCCTTGTCACACTTGTGATGATATGTGTAAGTATTCCTAGTTTATGAACGGAGTACACGAACCCGCCGTCTATTTAATATTTCGTTAAGGCAACACACAAGTAAGGTAGTATAAAGACTATTACAAGGCCCCTAAGAGTATATTAAATGCATGTGACCTAGACGTGTCTACAGCGATACAGACAAAAGCTGGTTTTCTAAAGCCTAACACACACATTCATCAACAAGAAGCAACAGTAATAGGATCTACAATCTGACTTTTATGCGATCATAAGCAAATACAAAGGAGGGTTTAGCCTCGCATGTGATAATGAAAGCAAGAAGATAAATTAATCACACAAGACATATTGAATGATTAAAGATAAATAACCTTACTTGAATTAAAACATGGATCCAAGGTAGTACAATAGGATTTTGTGGCCCTAAAAATGACATATGAAGCTGCTATAAAGGCTAGAGTTCGTCTCCCTAAAGTTATACAAAGTTACACACTTTAAACCCTAAAATCGGTTTTATATTTATAGAGATATCGCTGCGACGGTGTCGCTTTATACTCCTGACGCCGTCGCCACGTAGATAGTTCTAGATCCACTTTAAGTCAGCCACGTCCTGACGCCGTCGCTGAATCTCTGACGCCGTCACCATGAATGTCATGACGCCGTCGCTTTATGGTTGCGACGCCGTCTCTAGGCTCTAAATGAATAATTCTTCATGGTTCTTGGTGTAGAGTCGTAGTCTTTTCCGTTTCTTCTCCAAATAAGCCTAAGTCATGTGTATTTCCTCCAAATGTCATCCAAGTGCTAAAAACCTAAAAACAAATGATTAAACACATAATCTGGACATATTTGCATGATTTAAGAGGTTAAATAATCCCAAAATAGTGTATAACATGACACCTCATCAAATACCCCTACACTTAGGATTTGCTTGTCCTCAAACGAATGGGTTTTTCCACCTAGACAATAGCAATATTAGGATCATTTAACCTACTCTTTAAAAGTATTTTACAACACAACCTTCTAGACCTCGTAATTAAAAGCAAGAAAAGTATATACTAGCACCTCACATAAGTGTTTGGGATTCTCTCTTTCTGTCTGGTGTATAATAAATTATAACATAATGGGGAAACAGAAAATCAACACTCACTACCTGTCATAACATATAAATTACCATAGGCTTGGTAAAGGATCAAACCTCCACCTCTAGGCGCAAGCATTATTCATTACTATCTAAGAGGTCTTTTAAAGAGTTGTGGGGTGTAGGTGTAAGATAATATTAACGAAAACGAAAATGAATGGGATACATTTAGGTGGCTTTGGGTGAATTTGGGGTGAAAGGGTTAGCTAATTATTTATACGAATACACGCTGGTTTGGTTGCTAAGCCAAGATCTCGGACAAAGATATACAAACTCTACAAAACTCTACATCAATGTCTTTTCTTTTTCTTTACTGTTTTTCTCTTTTTTCTTTCTTTTTTTCGAATATAATACATCACTCGGGGATTATAGATGCACCCCTACACTTGAACTTGTACATACTTTACAAGCAAATTATTCTATGACCCGAATTGAGATGGATCAACATAACATGGAGCTTATTGAGCTCTATTGGGGGTAATAAATTACTTCTTCCCCAATTCTTCATAAGATGAATACTACCATGAATCCTAATCGTCCCAAAACAGTATTTACAAGGATAAGGACTTAGCAACCGTGTACTCAAATAATTAACTTGGGTTAAAACAATAATGTACTAAAAGTGAGTACATACAAAGTAGGCTAAGGCAATTTAGGTGTAACGATTGGTTTAAGGGTGACAATGCTCTTCATTAATAGTCCGGCTTAACCAAAAAAATTACAAGAACCATGAAAAAGGATAGGCTAGGAGGGTTGTACTAGGGGTATCCTACACTAAAAATAAGTGCATGGCAAGGGTGTGAGATTGTTATATGATCGGTGTGACCATCATAACAATTACAGGTTTAAAACATGGGTTATTCCCAGTGCCTCTTATCTAGCAAATCCTAATACTCACTACGCGGTCTCGAGATGCATCACAAAAACAAGTTCTAGAATTTAATATACTACCGGTACACTCATATAATTTAATACCGATACCAATGTTTCAGAAAAGGCGACTAAGATCATACGTACACATCCGTAACGACGGAATAGACACATATGACTGTATTTGAACCTTAACTCGAACAAGCTAAAGGTATAAATTATCTTGGATATCAATAATGGATACCCGAATTCCTAAAGAACTAAAGGCGAACCTCACATTTTTTGGGTGGAATTTTGAGGGTTTTTGTGCTAGTCATACACATTCCTATCCATGAGACGCTATTAATACTCAGTTTTTGTCGGTATGTGTCATAAAAAAATTAAATTTTGGTCAAAATTACATTTTTATGCTATGTTTCGATATATTACTCATCATTTTAAGGAACAAGCAAATGACAAGTGAAGGAATAGTTTCTAAGGCTTATTTCCCCCTATACTTAAGTTGAACATTGTCTTTAATGTTCTATAGAAGTACCCGTAAAAACGAATAAAGGGAAAATAAAACAAGGAAAAAAAACTAGTACTCCCCTGGTTTGCTCAATAATAGAGAAGAAACATGCAATAACTGGTTAATCGTCCAAATGAAACTTTCTAAGAATTTCCATGCTTCTTCTCGTCAAATATAACCTGTAATCAAAGACAAAGACAACTATACCAAGCATAAAATCGGCGGGATAGATAAATATACAATAAGAGTTTAAGGTTTCGACTCTATGAAAGCAATAAAGATAGGATGAGAGTAATGATATAATTATAGGTTTATGCAGGTTTACAAAAGAATTATAAATTTTAAATATTGCACATTTATTTTTCAGAAATACTTGAAAATTTTTAAATTTTTACATAGCTAGAGACGGGACGCCGTCAGGATAAATCCTGACTCCGTCTCCAGTGTCTGTGAAAATTTCTTCTCCGTTTTTAATGAAAAATTTCTTGCACACAATTTTATTAGTCAAATATGAAGATCGCACTACATAAAAGTCTAGAATTAATCATAATAATCATATGACTCGAAACTAACGCGAATTAATATAAACAATTTATTTTAAATGTTTGAATTGGGTTCTTAAAAACCGGATATTTCCCCTACACTTATTTTGTTGCAAAATATATTTGATTGCAAATAAGACGAAGTTAGAAACAAACAAAGCATGATTACAAATAATTGAAACATAATAAAATAAACAATAAAGGATTAAAGCACAAGACACTCCTAAATGCGGTAAAGATAAATATTGAGTTGCCTCCCAAAAAGCGTTTTTCTTTATTTACGAGTCTTGTAGCTAGACTCGAAGTCACACGTCCTTACGAGACTTGTCCTTCATCGTCCAGAGTTATGTTGTCATCTTTGTTGGTGTCCAATACGCTCTCTTGATATGGTTTCACCCGTTTTTTATTTACGATGAATTCGTTCCCATCTTCATCGTACAGCTCAATTGCGCCATTTTTCATGTCCTTGCACACCGAACATGGTCCGTACCATCTCGACTTTAGTTTCCCGGGGAACAGCCTTAAGCGTGAATTGAAGAGGAGTACCTTATCGCCTCTCTCATAATTAGTTGGTGCTTTTATCCATTAATCATGCCATCTTTTTGTTCTCTCCTTGTAGGAGATGGATGATTCATAAGAATCGAGCCTCATTTCATCTAACTCATTAATCTGTAAGAAATGGTTTGCCCCAGATTTTGTAAGGTCCATGTTGCAGTTTTTAATGGCCTAGTAGGCCTTGTGCTCTAATTCGACAGGAAGATGACACGCCTTGCCATAGATTATTCTAAATGGGGTTGTTCCTATGAGGGTTTTAAACGCTGTCTGGAATGCCTATAAGGCATCATCCAACTTGTGGGACCAATCTTTCCTGTTTCTTCCGATGGTCTTCTCAAGGATACGTTTTATTGCTCGGTTTGTGTTTTTAACCTGCCCGTTCGTCTGAGGGTGATACGCTGTCGAGAATTAATGAACCACTCCATACCTTTTCATTGCTTTCTCTATCTGGTAGTTGCAGAAGTGAGTACCCATATCACTAATAAGGTCCTTTGGTATTCCAAATCGTGTGAATAGTCTTTTAAGAAAGTTCACTATATTCTAAGCATCATTAGTGGGAAAGGCCTGAGCCTCTACCCACTTTGATACGTATTTGATAGGTACCAAGATGTATTTGTTTCCGTTTGATGAAGGGAAAGGTCTCATAAATTCTATTCCCCAAACATCAAATATTTCATAGATTGGATGTATTTTTAGGGTGTTTCGTCCCTTGAGGAGATGTTTCCTGCTCATTGACATGCATCGCAAACTTGGACCAACTTACGTGCATCGCGGAAGATATGCGGCCAGTAGAATCCGACTTCGAAGACTTTTCTTGCAGTAGTGGCGATGCCATGATGTCCTCCAGATGGTTCGCTATGACATTATCGAAAGACTTGTGTTGCCTCATCTCCGGCTATGCACCTTCGTATGATTCGGTCAGCACACTGTTTGAATAGAAATGGTTCATCCCAAAAGTAATGCCTTAAATCGCTGAAGAATTTTTGATTCTCTTGACGGGTAGATCGGAAGGGCAGTACTCGGCTAGCTAAATAGTTAGCATAGTCAGCATACCACGGTTTGTTGTTCTTGTCAGAAATCGCCATTAACCGCTCTTTAGGGAATAAGTCCCTTATTTCAGCCTTGGTCAGCTTTCTAAGGTCGGGGTTTTCAAGTCGGGAGAGATGATCAGCTGCTAGATTTTCAGCACCTTTCTTATCATGGATCTCGATATCGAATTCTTGGAGTAGTAGGATCTATCATATCAGCCGTGATTTTGCGTCTTGTTTTGTGAAGAGGTATCGCAAGTTAGAGTGGTCTATGAAAACAATGGTCTTGAATAGTACCAAGTATTGACGGAACTTGTCGAATGCGAAGACGACAGCCAAAAGTTCCTTCTCGATAGTTGTGTAGTTCTCTTGTGCTTCGTTCATTGTTTTAATGGCGTAGTGTATGGGCTTGAAATGTTTGTCGATTCTTCGCCCTAACACTGCTCTAACAGCATAATCACTTACGTCGCACATGACTTTAAATGGTAATGACCAATCCGGCTTGATCATGATTGGTGCCTGTGTCAGTTCACGTTTTAAGTTATCGAATGCTTGGATGCATTCTTCGGAGAAATTAAATGGGGCATCTTTAAGTAGGAGTTGGGTCGTTGGGCGTGCGATTTGTGAGAAGTCTTTTACGAATCTTTTATAGAAACTAGCATGTCCTAAAAATCTTTGAATGGCTTTCACATTCGTGGGATATGATAGTTTAGAGGTTGCCTCTATTTTTGTTTTATCGACCTCAATTCCTGAGCTTGAGACCTTATGCCCGAGGACGATTCCTTCTTTTATCATGAAATGGCACTTTTCCTAGTTTAGCACAAGGTTGGTTTCCTCGCACCTTATTAGCATCTTTTCAAGGTTTTTTAGGCAGTGGTCGAAAGAATTACCAAAGATGGAGAAATTGTCCATGAATACCTCCATGCTATCCTTGATAAGCTCATGGAATATGGCTGTCATGCAACGCTGAAAGGTTGTTGGGGCATTGCATAATCCAAAGGGTATTCGTTTGTATGCGAAGGTTCCGTAAAGGCAGATGAATGTGGTTTTCTCCTTATCTTTAGGGGCGATAGGGATTTGAAAATATCCCAAAAACCCGTCTAGAAAGCAGTAGTACTCATGCCCAGCTAGGCGTTTGAGCATCTGATCGATAAACGGAAGTGGAAAGTGATCTTTTCGGGTTGCATTATTCAATTTACGATAGTCGATACACACACGCCATCCAGTGACCGTCCTTTGCAAGATGAGCTCTTCCTTCTCATTCTTTACTACAGTCATTCCTCCCCTTTTTTGGACAACATGGATAGGACTCGCCCAAGGACTGTCGGAGATGAGGTAGATTAGTCCTGCGTCAAGGAGCTTTATGACTTCTTTCTTTACTACTTCTTTGATGTTGGGGTTTACACGCTTTTGAGGTTGGACACTTGGTTTGTACTCGTCTTCCATGAGAATTTTGTGGGTACAAAAGGATCAGTCGATCCCTTTAATATCCGCAATACTCCAGGCGATCGCCCCTTTATGGTTCTTGAGAACCTCGACGAGTCTGGTTTTTTCGATGGTGGATAATACGGACGAGATGACCACTGGAAGTCGGTTGTTTTCCTGGAGAAAAGCATACTTAAGGTGTTCTGGTAATTCCTTCAGTTCAAGTTTAGGTGGTTCAACGTTTGACGGGTTTAATCGATTTTCTGGGGCTTTCCATTCGAGTGGTTCTACCAAATCTGTCCTCGGGTAGAAGGAAACTGTATGCACTTCGTTAGAATCTTCCTCTCCTTCTTCTTCTGTATATTTCTTGTCATGATTTACTGTGTCGACTCATTGTTTTTGGACCAGTTTAGCTGTCTGATCGGCGCAGTATAGGTAATCGTCACGGGAGTATTTGGATTTCATGATGTTAAAGGTGACGGATTTACTTGTGACTCTTAGACTTAATTTTCCTTTGTGAGTGTCAACTATAACTCTTGTCGTGGTGAGGAAGGGCCATCCCAAAATGATCGGGACTAGCTCGTCTTCGTCCATTTCTAAAACTACAAAGTCAACTGGGAAGATGAACTTGCTTACTTTCACCAATAGATTCTCGCAGACCCCGATGGGGTATTTGATAGATCGATCAGCCAGTTGAATACTCATTTTGGTTGGTTTAAGTTTAGAAATCCCCAGTCGTCAAAAAAGAGAGTGTGGCATGGGATTTATACTTGCTCCTAAATTAGCTAAAGTGTTCTTACTGCCAAGGGTCCGATAAGACATGGCAGTGCGAAGCTTCCTGGGTCTCCTTCTTTTTTGAGCATACTCCTTTGGATGATAGTAGAACATTCCCCACTAAGCTTCACCGAAGAGGCCGCTTTTTTAAGTTTTTCCTTATGAGAAAGGAGATCCCTTAAGACCTTGGCTCCTTTGGCATGTGGATCATAGCTTCTAGTAATGGCAGATTTATATGAATCTGTTTAAAGATTGAGAGAAGCCGCTCATCTTCATCATCCTTTTTCTGCTTCTTTATTTTGGATGGAAAGGGTAGATTTGATTACTTAGAGGGTTGGTAGAAAATGGATGGCTGAGGGGCAGGTTCTTCATTATGTGTAATGCTTGGCTCTGCACCCTCAGGTCCTTCCTTTTCGGCTGTTCCTTCACTATTGGTAGGTGTCGGTTCTTAAGGGGTTGGGAAAGGGGGTCTCGAGTGCTAACTCCTGATCTAGTTGTTATGGCAAAAGTTGGTGCTTTAGGTTTATGAGTTTCGCTTTCCCCAATTTTGGAGAAGATTTGAGAGAATTGTTCATGCATTTCCTTACTGTGCTGGTCAAGCATCTCTCCTATCCCCTTTGTGTGGGATTTCTTTTCGAGCATAAAGTTGGCGAGCTCGTCTTCAAACTTATTTCTAACAATCCATTCGGGCCATCTTCTCCTTTTTTTTACGTTTGTTGTTCCCCCATGGTAGGGTATCATCGTTCTGGTAGAACCTCAGAAGAGAAGGATCGTCATAGATGTCTCCCCCGAACAAGCATACCTGCTTGGCCGGGTTGATCTGTTTACATTCATCGGCCTCGTGGGATCCTATGTAGTAGTGGCAAATTAGGTAGAGGGTTTTCAACCCAACCTCTCGAGTGGGTGTTTCGAGGTGGGAGATTTAGTTGCAAGCCCTTTTTAGACGTCCCCTGAATGTAGGTTGCATTGCCCTTGAAATGGAAGAAACGTTTATGGCTGGCGATAGGTCATCCCACAGATCATCTTGGTATTGGATATATTCTTCAATTCTATTCCACCCCTCTTCTTCGGTGAGAGAGTTGAGCGGAATTAAGCGAATTGATCGAGTTTCCTACGGTTGTCCCGAGATATGTTATCGTGAAAGATTTGTACCAGAAGCCATTTCTGTATCCCATGATGGTGGACATGTTTGATTAAGTCCTAGAAATGGATCCAAGTGCTTTTTATGGGTTCGTCATTCCCTTGTTTGAATCGAATGATTAAATCTCTAAGGGACGAGGTGCGTCCTACCGGAAAGAAGTGGTCAAGGAATCGTGACACGAGCTATTCCCATGCCGTGATTCGAGCAGGAGGTATTCTATCAAACCATTCTATCGCTTTTCCTTTGAGGGAGAAATGAAAGAAGCGTAGCCTAGATGTATCCCTTGTGACTCCGTTAGCTTGTATGCTATCTACGATACTTAAGTAGTGCTTAACATGACGGAGGGGGTCCTCGTTTTCAATCCTTGGAATGTGCATGTTCCTTGAATTAACAAGATGTTGCGTGCGTCGATGATTCTTCCTGTTTGTTCGACTGGAAGGGTGATTGGGTTTTGGAAACTGGAGGAATTTGGGTGAGAATGTTCATGCAAGGTTTTGGGAGGGGTTAGCGGTTTGGCTCGAGTGTTGTTAGAGGAGGATGCTTCATCATCAAAGAGGTTCTTTCTGGCTATAGCTAGAGATTCGTTCTGCTGTAGATGCCAGGTGGCTCTCCTAAGCCTTTGGAATTCTCTTTCAGGTTCGTTGAGGGGTTTTGTTAACCTTCTAACGGTGCTACGCGTCATGGTGATAGGTTTACAAAACAGATAACACGAAGAAAAGATAGACTATGAGAAAGCTAATATGCGGAATTAAAGTCTCACTTAAAAGGATTCAAGCAAGTAGAACTAAGTTAAACAATAATCAAAACCTAACTATTCCCTACGCAAAGGCGCCAAAAACTTGATGCGGTCGTCGTAGGACTTCTACACGAAGTTTTACAACTCCGTAGGCAGAGTACCTAACCGTTGTAGTAGTAGTATATGCAAGACTCGGGGGTTGTTATCGTTCTCTAGGGGAATAGGTTGGGAAGGCTTGATCATGGTCTAACAGAATTTTAGGGGTTGAGGGAAGAATATTTTTTGTGTTTTTATATTTTATAAAAAGCAGGTAAATCTATGGTTTGAGAGGTTGGTTGGTTAAACTATTAACTAAACTAATTAATATCTAATCTACTGGTGATAACTTTATGATAATTGAATGTATTTACTTAATCATGCACTACTTATCAGATTGCTTATCCTAATCCTGCTACCTTGTCACATTTGTGATGATCTGTGTAAGTATTTCCTAGGTCATGAACGGATTATACTAACCCGTCGTCTATCTAATATTTTGTTAGGGCAACACACAAGTAAGGTAGTATGAAGACTATTACAAGACCCTAAGAGTATATTAAATGCGTGTGAAATACCTTAAGAGGGATCAACCATATAAGAGGGCAAGATAGTATGAAGACTGTTACCCGATGGTATCCTTTCTACGCACTCTCGTTTCCCTAGACGGGTCTACAACGTTACAGACAAAAGCTAGTTTTCTAAAGCCTAACACGCACATTCATCAACAAAAAGCAACAGTAATAGGATCTACAATCCGACTTTCATGCAATCATAAGCAAATACAAAGGAGGGTTTAGCCTCGCATGTTATAATGAAAGCAAGAAGATAAATTAATCACATAACACATAGACATATTGAATGATTAAAGATAAATAACCTTACTTGAATTAAAACATGGATCCAAGGTAGTACAATAGGGTTTTGAGGCCCTAAAAATGACCTATGAAGCTGCTACAAAGGCTAGGGTTTGTCTCCTTAAAGTTATACAAAGTTACACACTTGAAACCCTAAAATCGGTTTTATATTTATAGAGATATTACTGCGACGGTGTCGCTTTGTACTCCTGACGTCGTCGCCATGTAGATGGTTCTAGATCCACTTTAAGTCGGCCACGTCCTGACGCTATCGCTGAATCTCTGACGCCGTCACCATGAATGTCACGATGCCGTCGCTTTATGGTTGCGACGCCGTCTCTAGGCTCTGAATGAATAATTCTTCATGGTTCTTGGTGTAGAGTCATAGTCTTGTCCGTTTCTTCTCCAAATGAGCCCAAGTCACGTGTATTTCTTCCAAATGCCATCCAAGTGCTAAAAACTTGAAAACAAACGATTAAGCACATAATCTAGGCATATTTGCATGATTTAAGGGGTTAAATGACTCCAAAATAGTGTATAAAAGGATACATCATCACATATCATTTGTTTTATCATATATGATAATTGAGTTTTAAGTTATTTGTTATATCATATGTGATACTTTGAATGAGTCTTTTTTAGTTTATTGTTTTTCTTTTTACGGATTTGTGCAAAAATCTATGATGAGACTAACTTTAAAGAGAAGTTGAATAAAATTATATGGAATATGTACATTGGTCCTGAAGAGTTTGAGTATAAATGGAGAAATTTGATGGAAGAGTTTAAGTTGGAGAATCATAAGTGGTTAACAAAGATGTTTAATATTCGTTCAACTTGGATTCCTGCATATTTTATCAACTCTCCATTATGTGGATTGATGAGGACGACATCTAGGTCAGAGAGTAAGAATTCATTTTTCTCTCATTTTACAAATTCTAGTTCGACTCTTATAAATTTTATGAACTGTTTTGAGACGGCGGTGGAGAAGCAAAGGCATGTACAAGAAAGGATGGATCTAAGACAATTGATACTGTTCCTAATCTTAAGACCTTTCTTAAGATTTAACGTCATGCGTCTAATGTTTACACTCGTTCGTTGTTTGCGTTGGTTCTGAAATAAATATTTGTTGGCTTATGGCATTGCCAAATAGATTCAAAAAGTTTGGTTGAAGGATCCGAGGTGTATATTATCAAAGAGAGTCCATATGTTTATGAAATGCCGAAGAATAAGAAGAAGAAAAAACCTCAATATGATACAGTTGATATGTTTTTCAAAAAAGATGGACTTTATAAGGTATGTTTTGTGTAATCATATATGATTATACTCTGATTTTTATGTTTTTTTAAATATGTTTGTGCTTTTTTGAAGGTGTTGCAGAACGTAGGAGATGGTTTAGTTTTTTTTGTTCATGTCAGCTTTTTGTGAGAGTTGGCATATTATGCAAGCATATTTTTTGTGTCTTTAAGAACGCCAATGTTGAAATGATTCCACAACAATACATCTTGAGGCGTCGGACGAAGAACCTTATACCTGCTGCTTTGAGGAACAAAAGAAACAAATACGGTGAGAAGAATATGGTTGTTGAGAATTTTGCCAACGAGGCAACTTTGATTGTTGATCATTGTGTCCATTTGTTGAGTAAAGATGAGCAAAGGTTTGGCGCTTTTGTTGAAAAGTTAAAGTCACCAAATAAAGAGGTTGAAGCTGATTGCCCAAATCCTCCTTCAAAGAACAGAACTGATAATTTAGAGCAGCTTGTTGGAGTTCCGAAGCCGCCTGCTGTTGATGTTAACAATACAACTATTGGATCGACCAAAGGACGAAAAAAAGTGTGTATCAAAGGAGGAAAAGAGAAAGCAATTGAAAAACGTTTGAAGGGCAGGATTTCATATTCATTGTATGTCGGTACCGATCATAACAAGAGGACATGCCCGGAGAGGTTTAAAGTTCAAGATGGAGTTGTGGTTCAAAAAGAAGCGTGTCAAGAGGAAGTTGTGGTTCAAAAAGAAGTGTGTCAAGTGGAAGTTGTTTAAGAAAAATAGATTTAGCTGAAAACGAAGACGAATTGGTTGAAGAAGATGAAGACTAAATTCATGAATAAGTAGATTTTGTTCTAATGATAAGTTCATCAAACTGTTTGTTTGTTTTTAATACGTTGTATCATATATGATATCATATTGAAATCATATATGATTTTGCATTAGATTCTTTTTACTTGAATTATCATATGTGTATGTTCATTTATGCCTTTGGATCTTCTTAAATTAGTATTTGTTTCATATACATATCATATATGATAGACTGCTTTTGTTCCTTTGTTGTTTCTGAGTTATCATATTTGATAGCTGTATTTAACAAGTTTTGAAAATCAATCATATGTGCTTTCTGAATATCATATATGATATACTAGTTTTGTTACTTTGTTGTTTTTAAGTTATCATATTTGATAGTTGTATTTAACAAGTTTTGAAAAGCAATCATATGTGCTTTCTGAAAGAAATCATATATGATATACTGGTTTTGTTCCTTTGTTGTTTTGAGTTATCATATTTGATAGCTGTATTTAACAAGTTTTGAAAAGCAATCATATGTGCTTTCTGAATATCATATATGATATACTGGTTTTGTTCCTTTGTTGTTTTGAGTTATCATATTTGATAGCTGTATTTAACAAGTTTTGAAAAGCAATCATATGTGCTTTCTGAAAGAAATCATATATGATTTAATATGTACTTTATATTTTATCTACCATCATAATATGTGTTAAGACAATGAACATTTTGTTTTCCTGTTGTAAATGCTAAAACACCCAAGCGATTACCAATTTGCGCAATGAAAACTGTATCAAAATAGACATAATTCAAAATTAACATCTGCAGATGTTTCGGCATTTCCGTTAAATCATAAAGCATAACTAGTTAGTTGCATTACAGAGTTAAAGCCCCAAAATGTGATACAATCTATGGTACCACCAATGGCATCCTAGATTACCAGTTAAAGCCCCAAAATGTGATAGAAACTACAGTACCACCAATGGCATCCTAGATTACGAGTCTAAACCAAAATCCTAGTGGGGAAGCACTTTCGCTCAGGGTAGGTGGCATGACTCAGCGGTGCTATTCGGAGAAGCCCCTCGATGACTAGGTAACCGCCAAGCTCAGAGCAACCCCAAAGGGGTTCTCCAGCATACCACGTACCCCTTCCCAGTGGAAATGATTAACTGTTCATAAACTACAAACTATTACTAAAATTAGTTAAGAAACTAAAACATTAATACTACTGCAACTGTTCTTCCAAAAGTCTTGATCATCATATGGCACTTGCAACTCTTTCAGAGTCTTGTTTTTGTTTCTTTGTTTTGATTGCCTCCAAGATCAGTGCCTCCCTTTTCTTCTTGTCATTGTTACGTTTTGCAAATTCAACTGCTTCTTTACTTATGTTTTCACGATGGATGTTAATTTTGTGACTCAGCATCTTTGTAGCAAACCTCACCCTCATCCTTATTATATCATGTGTATTTCCTTCATCTTCTTCTAGGAATTCGAGTTTCCAATTCCTCGCATTCTCTCCATTGTAGTTCTCCATGTGCATCATCAAGAAAACGTCACAATCTGTGTCATTTTCGTTTGTTCCCCATTTAGGTCTTAGTATTGTTGGCTTTTTGTTCAACACATCTGTAGCTCTTGGATGTTGCACTTCTTTAAGATGCATGGAAAACATGTTTTTCTACAGAAAATAAAAAGAGTTTATACTTTGTGATATTGTGAATATCATATATGATAATACATGATTTCAGAAATATAATCATACATATAACATTTAGTTACTTACAAGAAGATCGCAGATCGTCTTATACTTTGCGTCATACGTCATCTGTGTTTTCGAGTTGTCGATTATCACTGTAGTTCTCTTCAAGAAGTTGAATACTACGAGGTAGTAGGTTTATGGGCGATGATAGGAAAAAATGCCTATATAATTTGAAATGTATTTTTGTATTAGTCTTGATGAAAATAATAGATTGTTTATAATCTAAGAATAGGTGTAGCAAGTTTGTTACCATTTCTAGATCTTTCATCTTTATCGATTCAGTGTCTTTCTTGAACTCGCTTTTCATTGTATCAGAAAAGGCTTTATATTGCTTCTTCTCATCATATTTTCCATCAGCCTTCTTCCACTTAAACATATCTTTTGTCGGTTTTGATAGAGCAACACATTTTACATTTATCAAACAAGTATATATTTGTAGTTGTTTATTTTTAAAGGATTAAGGTACTTACAATCATCCATGTGTGGAAAAAGTGCTTGGTTTTCTTTCCTTTGCTGTCCATCTCTTGTTCATGGTTCAAAACTAAATAGTAGGTGTCAATGACATTAGATTAGATTTTCAAGTTTAGGGCTAATGTTTGCATATAATCCCGTATCGTTGCATTTTCTTCTTTTGTTTCAAAGATAAATGTCCGCTAGATAACCAAATTATCTATAGTCTAATATATATATATAGTATAAAATATATATATATACGTTATAGACGAAAAATATATATACTACACACCACACGACATATCAACAAAGATCTTATGTGAAGGAGAATGAAATAATAAATAAATTTGCAAGAGAGTTAAGGTAAGTGAAATTTACAATTCACTTCCTTCCATGGAAAACAAGTAATTTGTGATCATCACTTCATCTGGTTCTGTCTTTCCATTTGTAGCTGTTTTCTTGTTTAGGTATGGAGAAACAAGAAATCGCTAGGGTTTTTTTGCTCTTTTTGTTGCATGTTCTTCTACATATTTGATTTTAGTTCATGTTATCTGGGGATAAACCAAGAGAGAATCATTCTTTTTGAATTCGACAAAAAGGGGGAGAAATAGAACATAACTCATTTAATAACTTGACATCTTTAATTTTATTTAAAATGAGTTTATATTTTGTCATCATCAAAAAGAAGAAGATTGTTAATACAAATAATGCCTAAAAACATTATTTAGACCTCTCAACGTTTTGATAATAACAAAATGTAAAAATTTTTACAATAAAAATAAACATTTATAAAATATTCTCTAATTAAAATAAAAAGTTTTATTAAAAACTTAAAATTTGAAATTCAAATTCTCTCCCTAAAACGGAAGCTTCTACACCAGATACAACATTCCCCACATGACAAAAAGGGGAGTGGAGTCTTGGCGGCGGCCCCCTTATAGGCCTGACGCCCCCCTTATATATAAGGCACCGCCTCTAGAGAGCCGTTGGGATTCCCTGCCTATAAATACTGCTCCATTCCCAGCAGAAAATTATTCCTCTTTGCATGAAATTTTTCAGTCTTTTCTTTCTCTCTCTAAACCTTCTTTCTCTCACTAAATATCTTGATCACTAACATACTTAGATCTTGTTTCAAGTAATCTAATCTCTTCTTCTCATCTCTTCCCTCTCATTCAAGTGCAAGAGAAGAACACTCGTATTCGTCAAGAAACGAAGTGTTAATTAGTGATCTATCCTCCTTTATTCTAAGTACCAAAACTCTATTGTATTTATCTTTGTGTATTTGTATGATTCGGATATTGTGTAGATCCGATAGTGTAGATCTTGTGAGTGTGTATATCTTGTGAAATAGTAGATTGGTTCTAGCTAAGATTAAGACTCGACATTTAGCTTAGTGTCGGAAAATAACGTAAGCGACGTGTAAAGGATTTTCTCCGCCTAAAAGGAGCTTGTTGACATAGTGAAATCTCGAGTTGGATACTCGGGGAGTGGAGTAGGGCGAAGAGGTGCTTCGTAGCCGAACCACTCTAAAATCTTGGTGTCTTGGTTTGGTTGTTTCTTTTCGTATCTCTTTACATTATTATTGTTGTTATCGGGTTTTAGTTTAGATAGTTATTGCTTGTTCATATTGTGATTTGATTGAATCGAATCTATATATTTTTGAAAGTAAACTTTTAAAACGCAAAACAAACGTGTAAACTATTCAACCCCCCCTTATAGTTTCCACAATTTTATCAAACTTCTAAATTATTTTTTCATAAAACTCTTGCATAACAAGCACGCCAAATTAGTTTTTATGTACATATAAAGTCACATTTTATCTATCATATGTGATATGTCAAAACTATCACAAATATTATTATAACAAGTTCAGATTTTTCATAGCATCATATGTGATATATGCATGTGAATTATCATATTTGATATATCAAAACTATCATATATGATTATTGCAAAAAGTTTACAATTTTTTTTCTATCATATGTGATATGTGCAGGTGTGGTTGCATTTTTTTAGTAGACCAAAATAATGTAACACTTTTTACCTCATTTGTTTCTGGTTCTCTATCGTTTATCGATACAACGTAGACATCCAATCCTTTGTACATATCCAACCCATCTTGCTCTTCTTCTGGATCAAACTCTACATGATGTTCCAATTTTCCCAATCATCTTTTCTCTATCTCCATTGTTATCCGTTTCTTCATTGTCGTAGTGTTCCAGCTTCTAAGCTTCTAAGTGCTGGTCTGTGACGGATAACTCGAAGGTCTGGGAAGATTGTCGAGTCCAAGTAGAGTAGATTTTTTTTGAAAAGAAAATAAAATGTGTAAGATTACATTTTCTTGATATGATATTTTGCATTAGATAAAAAAATAATTAGAAAATTTTGAATATAACTTACACATATGAATGTGAGTGGCCCGTAGTAGAAGTTTTTTTGTATCTTCACATCTTTCCAGTTATTTTTACTAGGTCGCAAGCAGTCGAGTATGTACCCGCACCAGTCTATGTCTGATATGTCGACATCTTCACTAATTCTTTTCAGCAACTTTGTCGAGACCCTGCCACCATTCTCTAGTTTCCCATTGTACTTTCGAATAGAGTTACGAAGTTCATTTTGAATATGAAATCAACTTCTTCTGTATCTGATATCACTGAAGCTATTGCTGACGGTGCTAGTTTTTGCAGATGTCTAAACTATTCTTCCCACTGTTTAATGAATGGGTCGTTAGAAGGTTTTTCTTCCCGGTCTTCTAACCTCCTGCTACCCATTGGTATTCCAAGCATGTCATTTACTTTTTGTCTTGTTATCTTTATAGATCCTCTCTCTAGTCTTAGTTCCATGCTTGCTGGGTGGAAGTGTTCGATCACGTGGAAAGTAAATGATGATGGAAGCTCTACTATGGGAAAGTGGATCATTCTCTCAAAGCCCATTTCCTTTAAGCATTTCTTTCTTGGATCAGATAAACTCATCATAGCTTCATACAACGCTTTCGTTGATGATTGTGTGTGACAAGTTGGGTATGGTTTTTCAACTTTTGATCCTCTTGTCTTTTTAGCTTTTTTCACTTGATTCGGCTCCTCTTCATAATCTGATTCATTATATTCTTCTTCAGCTCCTTTTTCCATTTTAATTTTAATTAGCTTCCTAACCTCCTCTTCTTCTTCTTCTGATTCTTTGTTTTATTCTTCTTTACTTTCATTGTTGCTTTTGTTTTTCAGGTAGGATTTTAATGTTGAAGATTCGGCTTTCTTGGTCTTTTTTTGCGTCTTCTTTGCCTTACCAACAAGCAACCTTTCGTTATGAATATTGCTTCCTTCGTATAAAACATCCTCCTCTCCTGATTCCACTTGATTTTGTTCTTTTGATTTCTTCATCTTTTTCGCTTCCTTTTTACCTTTGGATTTTCTTCCCTTCTTTTATGCTTATACTATCATTTTTTCCTTTTCATTGTCACTTGATATAGATCTCACATCCTCATCATCTTCTGCTTCATTTTGCTCGTTTACATTTTCAAATTCGACTTGTTTTTTTGCATCACCTCTGGTGAATCTTTTTTGTGATTCTTCCATGATTGGTTTTTTGTGGCTTCTAAAATTTTTCATTGTCTCTTTGTAGGTGCTCTTTTGACGGTTTGTTTTTTTTCTTTTCAGGTTCTTCATATCCACTTCTCTCAAACTTTCTCTTCTTGTTGTCTTTTGTTTCTTTGACTGTTTTTGTGATATCTGTATCAAAAATCTATTAGTTTATATACTATTATATATGATTTATCACTTGAAGTATTATATTTACATATTATGTAGTTTTACAGTTTAGATCATATATGATATTAAAGACTAGAAATGTACCTTTGCCATCTTCTTTCTTCTTTGATCTTTTAGGTGTGTTCAAGAATGGCAATGTTTCTATGTTTGTTAAAACTTCATCTACATCATCATTTTGGTCAGCATCGTCTTCATTATCAGTTTCATCTGCATTTTCATTTACATTCACATCATTATCTTCACTTTTACAAACCACATTATTAATCGTATTTGATATATAAAAAAAGCATATGAGAAATTTTAAAAAATTAAATGTACCTTCAGTTTCTGCTGCAACTTTAGCGTGTTTTTCAGCTCTTTTCTCGATAGCTTTTAGTTCAGCTATTAATGTTGCTTTCCTTTTTTCAATCTCTTCATCTGCTTTTTCTTTATCAGCGGCATCATCACTTTGATCATCATATTCTGCAATTTTTAAAAAATATTTTTTTTCTTCATAAATTGTTTATAAGCATATCAACAATCATATTTGATATTCAATAATATCAGTTGATGATTTTATATCAAATAAATTTACCTTCATTGTCTGATACGTTTTCTTCTGTATCATCTATTTCTTCGGCATTCTCTTCATTATCTACAATTTTATAAAATATATTAATAGATGTATTTGATATACAATAAAAACAGCTCAGAAGTTTATATCAAATAAATGTACCTTCTGTATCTTCTACATGTTTTTGTTTGGATGCTTTCTTGATAGATTTTTGTTTTTCATCTTTAGCTTGAGCAGCTTTTTTGTCTTCTTTCTTTTTTCCTTGTTCATGTGCTTGCTTCCTTGCTTCTTCTTCAGTTGCTTTCTTCATATCTTTTAGTTTATCTAAAAATTATTTCTTAGATTGAGGAGCGCCATCAGCATTTTGTTGGACATCCTTTTCGGCATTCTCTTCATTATCTACAATTTTTAGAAAACATGGATTTTTTTATTAATCGTCTATAAACATATCAATAATCATATTTGATATACAATAATAGCAGTTGAGAAGTTTATATCGAATAAATTTACCTTTAGTTCCTGATACTTTTGTCACTTTAACTCCTTTAGCTTCCTTTATTCTCGTTTTTATTGTTTTCTTCTCTGACTTTTCTCCAGCGGCTTTAGCTTTTTCTTTGGTTGCTTTGCTTATAGTAGCTTCTTCCTCTTCTTTTGCTTTAGCTTCAGCTTCATCGGCTTTTCTTTTTTGTTCATCTTCAGCGGCTTTTCTTTCTTCTTCTGCTTTTCTCTCTTGTTTTGATCAGCACAGTTTGTTGTTTTTCTATACAGCATCTCATTTACTTTCAAATTTTTCTCTGCAAAAAATGTTTATCTTATATTATCAGATATGATAGTAATTTGTGTACCTTCTATCATATTATGTATATATTATAACAAAAAACATACCTATAGAAGGTGATCCAATTACTTTTCGCTTTTTCGATATTTTTGCTTTCCCAGTTTTTTTTGAAGGACCAGAACGTACATATAGATAAGCATAGATTTTTCAGTAATCATATATGATTAATGCATAACTTCACGCTATTCTCTTCACTTTTTGTTTTATGTCTATGCATTCTGCTATTTTTAAGTCTTAGTTTTATGTCTATGCATTCGGTTTTGCCGAAGGCATACCCTGCTTTTTTTGAAGGCTTAGCCTTCATCTTTACCTAAGGTTTTCTCGGCGGCTTAGCCGCTTACTTAACCGCATGCATTTTTATCTGCTAAGCCTTCTAATCACACTAAGCGTTCTGCTTTTTCTGAAAGTACAGCCTGCGTCTTATCGTTCGGCTTTGCCGAAGGAATATCCTGCGTCTTAGCCTGCTTTTTATGAAGGGATAGCCTTCGGCTTTGCCGAATGCATAGTCTCTGGCTTTGCCGAAGGCATAGCATGCGGCTAAGCCTTCGGCAAAGGCTTAAGGCCGTCATTTCATCTCTAAATCACTCATAATATCATCAACAAGTCCTTTCTAATCAGTTAAAACTTATCACTATAACATCATCAAAACATCTATAAACAGTAGTTAATCACATTTTTCTCATTAAAATCCCAATGACTTCAACTAAAATGACAATATATTCATCAAAAAACTCTATAAACAGTATTAAATGCAAAATAACAGTATTAAATGCAAAAAAATGTAGATATGGTGTGTTTATACCTTTATCTTTGAATTTAATCGTGATTTTCGCTGGTTTTTTACCGGAACCTTATCTGGCGTCTTCTACCTCCATTTTTAGATGATTTTTGTTTTGATTTTGATGAGTTTTGGTTAGATCTAAGGTTCTGTGTGTGTTTTAGTGTGTGTTTTTTGATCGGTGTAACTGTCTGTGTGGTGTGTGTTTAGTGTGTGTTTTTTGAAATGAAAAGACGGTGAATAATGAGATCGTGCGTGGGTAGTTGAGTTATTATAATTTTACCAATTTACCCTTTCGCTCTTTTTTGTTTTTTTTTTAATACAAAAATCCTTTTTAATCTCCACATTTCATTTTTTTAGATCAATGGCTAAGATTGGTCCCCTAGTATCCAAGAAAGGGAGGGTATCAAATATAACCTCCCTCGTTAGCTTAAAGGATGAACGCTGCAACGAGCATTATCCAAAAGGGCTAACGTGTAAATTGTAACGGAATTCACTTAACGTCGTTTGAAGCCAGGGACGATATATGCCCCAAAGATTTTCCACATGGACGATCATTGCACCTTCGTAACGTTTGAGACGAAACATGCAATTTCACCAAACTTAAAGGACGATTTATGCAATTTACTCATATTTATCTTCTTCTAATACTTCTTAGTTCTTATCCAGTTTTGTATGTGCCTTCATTTTAGTTTGGCCTTTACCTTTTGTGTTTTATATTTTTCGTTTAATGATATAAATCACATAAGATATTTCATGTCAACAATGTGTACATACCAACAAAAATAGCCTGTCCCATCGTCTCGCAAAGGAAATAAGTCAAAAATACATGCACATGTCTTGCATACACAAGAAGTGCATTCACAACACTAGCCAAAGTCATATTAGACCCTACAGCACATGCTTTTTGCTTGGCATGTTAAACTAACCAACCATATACAACATTTTTTCTACACTATTGCCTTTTCCGTAGCCTTTTAAGTCTTTTAAAAGGGATTTCACCTTCTTCCTGCTTACTCTTGAGTTGATTGTTTTGGTTTGGTGAGTTCTCCTTGGTATCGTATCCTGACCGCCTTGAAGATATGGTGATAACTCCAGGTTCTACCTTTTGTTCTGGCATCTCACACTTGCCATTGATGGGCTTCATATAGCAAAACCTTTTCAAAAGTATTACACACATACAAAGTGGTGTTAGATAGTGCTCCAATAAAAAAAATGACACACAAATGACTTTCTAAAAATCGATATGCATATGTATTACCAAGTGACACTACAGAACTACATATAAGACCTTGAGTCTTTAGTAGGTCAAATATGCATTTTGCCATCTTGATATAATTTTAGAAATAATGTATTGAATACCATTCCAGGGGGAGTGTCTTGCAATCAAAATCTGGGTCGAGCATCCTCCATTTCCTACACTTGTTGCACTGCACCCATTCATGATCAGGCTTATGCCGCGGACCACCTTTTTTCTACGTTAAAAAAGATCAAAATTCTAAGATGACAAAATAACAATTTAACAAGCAGCTGGCACAATAAAATTTTGAAAATACTTAACAAAACATAGGATTAAGGAAATGGGAATTACCACATAGACCTTGTCAATAGTGTTATCCAAGTACTCATCTACCTTTTTACTGAGCCAATCTTCAAGCAGAGCATAAGGTTCACAATCCACAAATCCTTGTTTGTTGTTATGAACCCAAACATGATTATTACCATCATCCTGCATTATAAACAAAGCCAGTAAACTTTCCATGAACAAAATAGCCGTTTCACTGAAAACAATAACTCACTAACTCTTTTAAGCATAACATGTACCATCACACCGGTGACATCTATGACTCCTAAAATGCCATGACTTTTTTCACCATTATGAATCATGCTCCCAACTCTTTTGTAAGCCTGTAAGAAGCAATCAAAAGTTTAAGCAGGCATGTTATGGACCCAAATTAGCATGCTAAGAAGGATTAAACTGTAATCAATAAGCAAACTAAATTTAGAGGTACATGAAATCATTTACCTCTATCAACCGCCCGTGCCAATATAAAAAGATTCCACAATTTCCTTGCTCCAAATCTGGCTGAGAGTGTCCAAGAACGAGTTGAACCTGTTTTCCCAAAACAAAA
Organism: Tanacetum coccineum; assembly: GCA_026074375.1. Classification (NCBI taxonomy): domain Eukaryota; kingdom Viridiplantae; phylum Streptophyta; class Magnoliopsida; order Asterales; family Asteraceae; genus Tanacetum; species Tanacetum coccineum. The sequence continues at coordinate 4,218 of BQNB010074667.1, read as the reverse complement.
CCATTTTCTATGTTGGTTTTGTGTAGAAATCTTGCTAAAGGCCGGCTTTTAACCTGTTGAAAATTTCTAGCTTTAAAATGATGCTAATAGGTATATGAAAAAGAAACAAGCGAAATTCAAAATGTATATAACAATATTACCAATGACCCTTGTACTTTTATCTTCATTCGTGGATCTAGAAAGATGACTTCAAGATAGGATCTCAGTGAATAATCTATAGGAACCTGAAAAAAATGAAAAATGTTATCACACATACTTTTCATAATGAAATGAATCTGTAATAGCTTAGAAATGATTAACACCTGACGAGTCATCTGGCCCAATCGA
>BQNB010074666.1:0-31712 GCA_026074375.1 Tanacetum coccineum | reverse complement strand
TAATATCGGGAATCGGGCTCGATAGTTAATCTAATATTGTATACGTTTCGGGTTTAATCCCAAGCAAAACCCGAGCCCGGGTCCTAGTCAAATATCTTGAACGTCACTTTATGTGTAGGGGTATAAATACTTTTTCTTCTTTAGAAAAAGTAACCAAGTTGTTCATTTTCTAATAATTTTTCTTTTCCTATTTTTCTCTCATATCTCTCTCTCTTCTTTCTCTCTCTACAAAATAACTCATCTCTCTTTCTCCTTTCTAAATCAAATTCGTGTATGATATATATGTTATGAAGTGTTAACTACAGTCCTTTTGGGAGGAATTCTATCAACATAAGACAACACGTAGTAAGAATGACATCACAAGTTTTGAAAGGTAATACTTAAAAGAAAATGTGATGTTTAAAATGCTTAAAGAGTAATGCTTATTTTTGAATTTTAAGCACTTAGAAATGATGGAGATGATGATGAAAGAGAGATAAGCTGGAAATAAGGTACGTAACGGGATTGCCTTCATAAATAACTTGCCTTCTTACTGTACATAAGATTCGACAAGTGTTTTTATTTATACCACACATCCCGTGGCTAGGATAAAGCTATAACTAGTTTGTTGATTTTGAGCCGGTAGATGACATCCTAAAGATCCTTCTGATCTGTTTGGTGACGAGCTTGGTTCTCCTCAATGCTTTGTTCAAGATTGGAAATTCTGTAGTGAGCAAAATCAATCTTATCTCTTTGCCCTAGTTGCTTTCTTTGAAGTAAGATAATCTGAGAACGGACTTTCTCAAGTTCAGTCTTTAGCTTGTTATCTTCTTCCATTTTTCCAATGCGGAGAAAAGAGAGTTCTTCTAAGTAATTTAAAATATCTTCGATTTGATTCTCATGATGCTTCAGATGTATCTTACTTGAACTTTTTCCTATTTCAAATATCTGAGGTAGGGTAGGAGTATAAACTGAGAAAGATGGTGATACCAAATCACAGGTTTGATTCTGAGATGAATTAGATAATGTAGTTGAGGAAGAAGATGGGGAATGGATTTGCTTCTTAGGTGGTAATAATTCTTTAGGAACAAAGAAATATCGAGGATCAAATAGTAGTGGTGGTAGTAATACCGGAGATGGAGTCAAAATAGCTGGTGGAGTAATAGGATCTGGTGGTGGAATAGGTGATTCCTTATCATAAAATGATTGTACGTCCTTTAAACAAGGATTATTGTAGAAAGGTGAGAATTGGTGAGATCATATTATCTGTAGAGTTTTCCGAAGAGTTAAAAGAACTGCTTTCTGATGAAGCTGAGAAATAATCCGATGAGACCGAAGTATTGTTAAGAATATTCATAGAGGAAAAATTATCCTCAATATCGAAAGTAGAGTGGTTGGGAGAAGACATCGTTCTGTTAACAACCCAATTGTAAATAACATAAGTTATTTATGGTATAATATAGTATAATAGTTATGTATCTTTACATACTGATCCGGAATGTAGTGGCACGAAGGACATTGATGGCTAGAAAAGAAAAGTAATGTGGTTATAGTTAAGGTTTTTGACCTTGTTCTCTATAACCATGGCGCTGATACCAATCTGTAACACCCCCATTTTTACATTTAGCAGCGAAAGCTAATCTGGGGTATTACTTCATGGATACAACAATCATAATCATAGAAAACGACTCAAAAGAGACGTTGTTCAAAAGATACGTTATCATTCATTTAAAATCAGAGTTTTACAAAGGCAGGTCCCAAAATCTAAAATACAAAGTTTGAATGATAACGGTTTTGCCATCTTCAAGTCCTTGCCACTCCGTGCCATAGGTTGCTTAGTTACCTGAGATAAAAACATGCTAAAAAGTCAACACAAAGGTTGAGTGATATTCATAGGTTTAAGTTAAATAATTTGAATGCAAATTTGATATTGGGTTACATTGTTATACACCCGTTATAAAATAAATATTATTGCCATTAGCTCATGAATCTGAAGCCTTAGGATATATTTGATACATTATAGCCCCAACGAGTGCATTTGCCAAAACACCCGCAGTTATATTCTAATGATGTGCAATTGGTTACCGGTATGACTGCGTACACCAACGGGGAGTCCAACCCAAATAGATTTATTCACAACATTCGCGCTCACTCCGTAGAGTAATTAATGGTTCATGATATTGGGGACTTAAAGGCAAATAGTTACTTAGGTAATAATAAATCAGAATAGCATACAAAAAACAATTGCATTCATGGTTTATAGCATGTACCCCCCCTCGCGGGTTTATAAAACATGTAAATAAGTAAAGACGAGGCTATGAACTTCACCTTAACAGTATAGGGAAATCTGAGTGATAGCAAAGGTATATGGAATAAGAGTAATGACTTCATCACACGCAACCTGGGGTAATATGTCAAGTCTTAGTTTGATTGAATATGTTTTACATTATAATGAATATCATCTTTGATTGAATTATTATAGAGTATTGTATCACCGTTCGGGCCATCATAATTCAGAGGTCATTCAGTAAACGTTTGAGGAGCTAGGGCACTTTAAATCGTAAACCCAACAACTCAGTCAGAACGTAATACCAAGATGAAACCTCTTAATATGAAGCTCCCTAGTATTGTGATACGATATAATCGATTTTAAGCGTTTTGATCAATATCTGGAAATGATAAGCATGAAAAGAGTTAATTAAAGTTATGTCTTGTAATGTTTTGAATATGTTTTTATACTTTTTCAAAATGTTACATTTTAGACCCTTGAAAATGAAAAATGGCAAAATATACCCTTGGAGTTTGCACTTTTACGTGTTTGGTCCTTCAAGTTTAAAAGATATACAATGTAAACCTTGCACTTTGTAAAGTGACATAATAGACCCATGTAGTTATAAATTTAGAAATATGGCAAAAATAGTCCTTGTACTTATAAGTTTTCCAAAGTTACGGTATATACCCCTTGCATGGAAATGATTTACAAAACAAGTCCAAATTCCATAATAATGATATTTTTCAATATGAAAAGTAATTTACAAGTTATAGCTTATTAATATAAGCTAAAATATGAAGATTTAACATAATGAAAGTTTAAAATAACGGTTCGTTAAGCTAGAAAGCAAAACGGGTCATATTAGGGTTTTAAAACGTAAACGCGCGGGTTTTAAGTTCAAATTCCTTCAAGACTTGATAAAGTTGTTATATTAACATTAGTTAAGAATGTTAGGATAGATTATAACAATAGTTAACCATTATAACATTTAGTTTTAAGAAAAACATAAAATTAGGGTTTCGGGTGTACGGTTTTGGATCAAAATGGAAAATGAGTATGAATTAAGTTATAAAACTTTAACAAGAGTATATCTAGGATCATATTAACATTATAAGAGTGTAGGATCAGGTATGAAGATCATAGAACCTGGATTTGAGCTTATAGCTTGAAAATGGGTCAAAATCAGGACTTTTAGCTTTGTACGCCTAGAATAACGACTCTCGGGCTTCGTTTCCTGGTTTATTTTGCTTCACTTCTATTCTTGAGACTTATTAGGACCTATTAGGGTTTTTTAGAGCAAAGTATTGCTACTATTAAGGGTTATAGAGGAGGAAGTGGGGGATGAGTTCAAATGAAGAGTTTATGGCTCTATTTATACTCGAAATAAACTTGGAGGCCAAGGGAGGTTTTGTGATCGGGTGAGGACATGTATGAAGTCTATAGGATGATGATTAGAGGCTATTAGATGATTTGTATAAGCTAGAAACTAGCTTTGAGGTGTTGGCTTGCCCTTTTGATGGCGCGGCTAAAGAAAGAAAGAAAATAGACCATGTAGCCAACTTTTATACTATAAATGAAGAATATATTTAGGAGAGGTGCTTGTAAGTAGCTTAGGAAGAGAGGTGCTTGTCATTGAGGTGCTTGGATGCAATATAAACTCTTGAAATGGGTCAAAAAGAAAGAAAAGTGTATACGGGTTCATTTGAAGTGGGTTAGGGCACGGTTTGAGTTTTTATGCTTAGATTTCATGTAAATTTGACTTGTAATGATAGATTAAGGTTTATAAGACATGGTCTAAGAGTTACTAACAAGAATTGATAGGTGGTTCGGGTTTAAAATGGGTGAAAACGAGTAAACGGGTCCAAAGTCAAATTAGGGCACGTTTAGGGTTTCTTGGATTTATTTCGTGTATACTTGCAATGAAATGATGAAATAATTATTGAATATGATTGGTAATGTTGTAAATCAAGTTATTACAACTTATTTGGGTGTTGGTGGAAGTTTAAAATGGATAAATATCGAGAAACGGGTTATGGTTTAGTATTTTGCTCGGGTTAGGGTTTCTGACTTTGGTTTCTTGTAATTTCATGAAATGAGAATGAATATGGATTGTAAATGAATTATATGACTTGCTTGTAACTTGTACTTGATAGATTATACAAGATTCCTTGAGAAAATAGAGGTAAAACGGCTATTTTCGATATCGTGCATTAATGACTTGTACATTATGCTTTAAAGGACTTGTACCTTATTTTGGAGGAAAGATGTATTCAAATGAGATGTTATATAACTTGTACATGAGCTTTAGATATTAACCTTTCATGAAATTAGGGTTTAGAGGTATACGATAATAGTTTAAAGCCCGTCTTGATATAACTTTGCAAATGATACATTATATGAGTAATGTACTTTGCAATAATGATATTAGGATATTGACTTAACATGTTATGATGTTTTCTTGACATATAAATAGATATAGATGGCATAGGTAGGTTGCGTGAGCTTGTCTACTTTAGTTATGCAAGTTACATTGCATATTAAGATATTTGTAATGCAAGTAATGTAATAAAGCGAAAAATTTCCCCGTACAATTGTGATCATAATAAAATAGGTCGATTTTGAATTTGATGAAAATTATGGGTTATTATATTTGGGTATTTGTTTTGACGAGTTTGCTGGGTTTACGATTTAAAGTGCTCTGACTCCTCAAACGATACTACATGGCATTTGGATTATGATAGCCCGAACAGTGATACAATATTTCCATAAATTAATAAATCAAAGTAATATGTTAAACTTTATAAAGTTTTGAAACATAAACCATCACACTAAGACTTGACATATTACCCTAAGTTGCGTGACAAGGCCGTTACTTTCACTTGATATACTTTTGCCATCAATCAGATTTCCCTGTTAAGGTGAGTTCATAGCCTCACATTTTAAATCTTCTAATGTTTCCATAAACCCGCGAGGGGGATACATGATATAAACCACGAATACGAGTGTTTTTCCAACTGTATGCTATCTTGATATATTATTGCCTAAGTCCTTACTTTTGCCATTAAGACCCCACTATCATGAACCGTTAATTACTTATGGGTGTATAACAACGTAACCCAATATTGAACTTGTATTCAAACTATTTAACATAAACCTATAAATTTCACTCAACCTTTGTGTTTACTTTTTAGCATGTTTATCTTAGGTAACTGAGCATCTTATGGCACGAAGTGGCACGGACTTAAAGATGGCTAAACTGTTATCATTCAAACTTTATGTTTCTAGATTTTGGGATCTCTCTTCTTGTAAAACTCTGATAAATAAATTAATGATATCTAAATTTTACAAAAACGTCTCTTTACGAGTCGTTTTCTATTAGTATGACTGTTGTACTATGAAATAATACCCCAGATTAGCTTCCGCTGCTATATTTTTCAAAATGGGGGTGTTATAGATTGGTATCAAGAGCCACGGTTATAGAGAACAAGGTTGAAACCTTAGCTTTAACTACTTTTCTTTTTCCATCCAATAAAGTCTTCCGTGCCACTTTATCTCCCGAAGAGTATGTAAAGTACATAACTATTATACTATTATATAAATAACTTATGTTATTTACCGCTGGGTTGTTAACAGAGTGATGTCTTCTCCCAACCACCCTACTTCCGATATTGAGGATGCTTTTTCCTCTAACTTTTTGGACTATATCTCAGCTTCACCGGACTATGTCCCAGCTTCACTAGGAAATACTTATTCTAGCTCTTCAAATAACTCATTTGGTTTAGTTCTAATAGCTTCACCAACTCTTTCACTTTTTCATGATGACCCCTATATGAAGGTCATGCAAGCATATTATGCTAAAGAATCACCTATTCCACCGCCAACTATTATGCATCCATCTTTAATGCTATCCCCAATGTTTAATCCTCAAGAATTCTTTCTTCCTGAGGAATTATTGCCACCTAAGAAACGAGGTCGTGACTGATCATCCTCCTCTACTTCTGCCCTACCTCAAGCATTTAAGATAGGAGAAAGCTCTCGTAAGACAAGTCTGTAACGTCACGATGAGCAAATTATGGAAATTTTGAATTACCTAGATGAACTCTCTCTCGAACGCATTGAACATATAGAAGACAAAATAGAAGGTCTTGGGAAATGGTCGGGTGATCATACAACAAGATTTTAACAATCTGGAAGCTGAACTCTGAGAATCTCGTACTCAAATTGCTAAACTTCAAAGAAATCAAATGGGAAATAACAACAAGATTGTTCTGGCTCACTTCAGGATTGCTAATCTAGAACAAATCATCAAAGATATCCAAGTTCGTCACCAAGCAGATAAGGAAACTCTTCTGGATGCAATCTATGAACACAAGAACAGCTAGGAAGGACCATCGAACTACTAGATTAGATACTAGTTATAGATTTTAATAGAACTTAGCCACGGGATGTGTGGTATAAATAACAACACTTGTCAAATTTTGACTATGTACAGTACAAAGACAAGTTGTTCATGATATAATACAATGGTGATCCCGTTATACCATGTTGTTTCATATTACCGATTTATATTATTCATCCTATATCCAACCCTGAAGATAACGATACACGAGAAATTTTAATAATATGCATCATTATCTCCATCATCGTCATTATGAATCATAACCTGACTTCTAATAAATCAGATGCTTGTTAGAATCCATATCAAATAAGTATTTATGATTTCAATATCACTATTGTTAAAAATGCTTAAAGTTCAAAAAATAAGCATTGCATTTTAAGACTTGTGATATCATTCTTATTACGTGTTGTCTTATGTTGATAGAATGCCTCCCAAAAGGACATAAACATCTAAAGCACCAGCCATGACTCAAGCTGCCATCCGACAACTAGTTACTGATTGTGTTTTCACAGCTCTGGAAGCACAAGCCGCTAACATGGAAAATACTGATAATACCACCAGTCCTAGAGAAGCTCCTATAGCAAGACAATGTAGCTACAAAGAGTTCATGAGCTGTCAACCTATCAACTTCAAAGGTTCAGAAGGAGCTATTGGACTTATCCGCTGGTTTGAGTGAACTGAATCAATGTTTTCCCGTAGCAACTGTACCGAAGATTACAAGGTGAAGTTTGCTACTTGTACTTTAACTAAAGAAGCTCTATCCTGGTGGAATTCTTTTTCCCAACCTATTAGGATAGAAGAAGCTTACAAGATTACCTGGGTTGAATTCAAGAAGCTTTTGATAAAGAAGTATTGTCCCCGAACTAAGGTCCAGAAGATGGAAGACGAATTTTACCATCTGACTGTGAAGGGGAATGATCTCAAGACATATGTGAGAAGATTCCAGGAATTGGCAACCTTGTGTCCCACTATGGTGCCAGATTCTGAGAAAATGATGGAAGTTTTCATCGGGGGATTGCCTCGAAGTATTGAAGGGAATGTTACCGCCTCTAAACCTCAAACTCTAGAGGAAGCCATTAACATAGCCCAGAGGCTAATGGATCAGGTAACAAAGCACACTCCGGTGCAAGTATCAAGTGATCACAAATGAAAGTTTGACGACATAAGAACTTTCAACAACAACAATTACCGTAACACCAACACCAACAACCGCTACAATAATCACCATCCATAAAAGAACAGAAGACAGGAAACCTTCAGGTCTTATGCTGTCGCTCCAACTGAAACTAATGGGTATATTGGAAACCGTCCTTTGTGTAAGAAATGCACTCTGCCTCACATAGGACCTTGCACTGTTAAGTGTAATACTTGCAACAAGGTGGGCCATCTGACCAAGAACTATAGAAACAAAGGGCCAGCCACTGGAAGTAATCTGCTACCAGTATAGTTACTTGTCATGGCCTATTGGGAAAGAAATGTGCATTATGCTAATCAGTATCCGTAAGACACCAACAACAATGCTAGGGAAGAGCTACAATGATGAGGGTATAGGATGCTCACCAAGACCCAAACATAGTCACGGGTATGTTCCTTCTAAACCAACATCTAGCTAGAGTATTATTTGATTCTGGAGCCGATAAAAGCTTCATATCCATATCTCATGCCTCTATGCTAAATATTCCACCCATTACAATAGATACCTTTTACAATATCGAAATGGCTGACGAAAACCTAGTAAGCACAAACACCATTATTCAGGGTTGCACCCTGACCTTGTTAAACCAACCTTTCAAAATTGATATTATGCCAATCAAACTCAGTAGTTTCGATGTCGTCATTGGTATGGATTGGTTATCCAAGTATCATGCAAGAATTATCTGTGACTAGAAAGTCATCCACATCCCAATCAAAGGTGAAACTTTGATCATTCGAGGTGACCAAAGTAAAACCCGACTAAATCTCATATCACGTATACAAACCGAAAGATATATATCCTGAGGTTTTCAAGTTTTCGTAGCCCAAGTAATGGAAAAAAGTCAGACGATGTAGAATTCCAAATCGATTTAATTCCAGGAACAACACCTGTAGCCCGAGCACCTTATAGATTAGCTCCTTCAGAAATGCAGAAACTATCTAACCAACTCAAGAGTTATCAGATCGAGGTTTTATCCGACCAAGTACTTTACCCTGGGGAGCTCCTATCTTATTTGTCAAAAAGAAAGACGGATCTTTCAGAATGTGTATCGATTACCGGAAGTTGAATAAACTTACCATAAAGAATCGTTACCCATTACCCAGGATTGATGACTTATTTGACCAACTTTAAGGTTCGAGGTCTACTCGGAGATTGAATTAAGATCAGGTTATCATCAACTGAGAGTAAGGGATGAAGATATTCCCAAGACTGTTTTCAGAACAAGATACATACATTATGAATTTCAAGTGATGCCATTTGGTTTAACTAACGCACATGCCGATTCATGGATCTTATTAACAAAGCGTGTAAACCATACTTGGACAAATTTGTAATAGTGTTCATCGATGATATTCTTATCTACTCCCGTAACAAAGAAGAGCACGCAAATCATCTAAGTATAATCCTAGAATTACTTAAGAAAGAGAAGTTGTATGCCAAATTCTCCAAATATGATTTCTGGATTTGTATCGTGCAATTTCTTGGACACTTAATTGATAGTCAAGGACTTCATGTTTACCCCGCCAAGATTGAAGCAGTTAAGAATTGGACATATCCTACTACACCCACAGAAATACATCAATTCTTAGGACTTGCCGGTTATTATCAGAGATTTATCAAAGATTTCTAGAAGATTGCAAAGTCTTTGACTGAATTAACTCAAAAAAACAAGAAGTATATCTGGGGAAAAGACCAAGAGTCGGCTTTTCAACTACTAAAACATAAGCTATGTGAAGCTCAAATCTTAGCATTACCAGAAGGAAATGATAATTTTGTTGTTTACTGTGATGCATCCCATCAAGGTCTGGGAGCGATGTTAATGCAAAGAGAGAAGGTTATTGCATATGCATCCTGACAACTTAAGCCTAATGAAGAAAACTATACCACTCATGATCTCGAATTAGGAGCAGTAGTGTTCGCTCTTAAAATTTGAAGACGCTATCTGTATGGCACCAAATGTACTGTGTTCACTGATCATAAAAGTCTTCAGCGTATCCTTGATCTGAAAGAGTTGAACATGAGACAACGCCGTCGGCTAGAATTGCTTGCAGTTTACGATTGTGAAATTCGCTACCATCCTGGAAAGGCAAATGTCGTAGCAGATTCCTTAACGGAATGAACAAATCAAACCACTCCGAGTTAGATCATTATTTATGACCATTCATCCAAAATTACCATCACAAATTCTCAAAGCTCAAACTGAAGCACTCAAGGAAGAAAACATCAAGGCTGAAAACTTACGAGGAATAGACAAAGCATTTGAAATACGTCCTGATGGAACTCGTTGTATTAAAAACTGAAGCTGGTTACCACTTTTTGGTAATATGAGAGACTTAATCATGCATGAGTCCTATAAATCAAAGTATTCCATTCACCCAGGTTCTGACAAGATGTATCATGATCTAAAGAAACTCTATTGGTGGCCTAACATGAAGGCAATCATCGCTGAATATGTTGGCAAATGTTTAACATGTTCTAGAGTTAAGGTAGAATGTCAGAAGTCATCCGGCTTACTGGTACAACCAGAGATTCCTATGTGGAAGTGGGAAAGAATAACGATGGATTTCATCACAAAACTACCTAAAACCTTAAATGGACATGACACAATCCATGTCATTATCGATCGCCTTATCAAATCCGCACATTTCATCCCTACCCGAGAGACAGATAGTATGGAAACCCTTATAAGGTTATACATCAAAGAAATAGTCTCCCGACATGGAGTACCAATATCCATCATCTCGGATCGTGACATTCATTTCACATCCAGATTCTGGAAATCATCACAAAGTGCTTTAGGTACTCAATTAGACATGAGTACAGCATATCATCCCGAAACTGATGGGTAAAGTGAAAGGACCATCCAAACACTCGAAGACATGCTTCGAGCCTGTGTTAGAGATTTTGGAAAAGGATAGGAAAAACACTTACCATTAGTATTTTCTTACAATACAAGTTACCATGCCAGTCTTAAGGCAGCACCATTTGAGGCACTTTATGGTCGAAAGTGCAGATCACCTATTTTCTGGGCCAAAGTTGGAGATGTTCAACTTACGGGACTAGAAATAATCCATGAAACCACTGAAAAGATAGTGCAAATTCAACAACGCTTGCAAGCTGCAAGAGATTGGCAAAGAAGTTACGCCAATGTAAGGCGAAAGCCTTTAGAATTTCAAGTTTGAGATCATGTTATGTTAAAAGTGTCACCTCGTAAAGGTGTCATTCAATTCGAAAAATGAGGAAAACTTAATCCCCGGTACATTAGACCTTTCAAAATCCTTGAACGGATTGGCCCAGTGGCATATAAACTTGAGCTTCCTAAAGAGCTCAGTAATGTCTACAGTACTTTCCATGTTTCTAATCTAAAGAAATGCTTATTTGATGAATCCCTTGTCATTCTAATGAAAGAGCTAAGACTTGATGACAAACTCAACTTTGTGGAAGAACCAATGAAGATCATTGATCGAGAAGTCAAGCAACTGAAACAAAGTCGTATTTCTATAGTCAAAGTAAGATGAAACTCTAAAAGAGGACCAGAATTTACATGGGAACGCGAAGATCAAATTCGTGCCAAGTATCCACATCTGTTTTCTAACATCACTCCAACATCCAACTAAATTTCGGGACGAGATTTCTTTTAAAGGAGGGAGACTATAACAACCCGTAATTTTAATCAATGTAATTATCCATCTATTAAATTAGATGCACTATAATATCCATCTATTATATATACCACCTTTTTACAGGGAATTTTTTGCTTTATCTCATTATGCAACGTAACTTGCATCTCTATAGTAAACGAGCTCACGCAACCTACCTATGCCAATTCTATCTATGTTTATATCATGTAAACATCATAATATGTCAAGTCTATATCTTAGTATCACTTTTACCAAGTACATTATCCATTTAACGTACCATTTATAACGTTATATCAAAACAGACTTTATCTGTTAACGTTTATATCAAAACTCTAATTATATGTAATGTATACATATAAAATGAATGTACAAGCCTTCAAACATGTATAAAAGTGTACAATGCACAACATTTGAAATATAATTTCCCTCCAAGTCAATGTACAACTCATTTAAGCTCAATGTACAAATCCATAATGCAAGAAAACCAAACTAGGTCATTTTACCTCCTAAATCACTTTAGTTTCTTACCACCACTCTAGCATAAGGTACAAGCACTTAATGCATGATTTCTAAACCCTAAAACTAAACCCTAAGTCATCTTAAGCCTGAATCTAAAACCTTAAACCATAAACAAAACCGTAAAACCCATAATTTCACCTTTAAACCTAAAACTAAACCTGAACATTATCCTAAACTTATCATAACGCTAAACCTTATATCCTAAACCCTACTACCTCTAATCCTAAACCCTAATACACGTTTTAAAGACCCAAAACCCTAACCTAAAACCCTAAACCACCTGTCACCCTTTTTCTTTCATTTTGACCCATTTAAACCTAAGCTAGCACCCTAACACCGCAGCACCTCTATGCACTAACCTACTAACCTACCCGCAAAGCCACACTATTATCGAAGCACCTCCATTTAAAGCTACTTGCACCCATAAAACCTCTTAGTCACCCCTTTTTGTAAAACTGAACCACCTCTATAACACCACTTCACATATCCAAAGCTACTACTCCAAGCTCTCATACTCATCTAGCTAGCATCCCTGAGTACATCCTCAATACTATTCCTTGACCTATAATCATCAAGAAAACTTAGGCACATCTAGCTTGGTTTCACCCTATATAAGCTGAAATACATACTCACGTCTCCTTTCATTTTCATCGCTTCAACTCAAACACACACACTCAAATATAGAGTTCTAGCTATTCTACAGTAGTATTAGATCAAGAGAAGCCCAAGATCAGAGAGTAAGCCAAGAAATCAAAGAAAGAAGGGGCTTTGAAGTCGTTTCTAGGCACGAACCCACAACCCTCATCGACCCATTTTAGCTCCTAGTAAGCTTAAAATCTTGTTCAATAGCGACACACATCTACAATTATATATTTAGAGAATGTTCATCAATACTCTTAAATCATCTATAAAACTCTTGTTGAAGCCTTGAATCCTCAAACGCATGTGTTTGACTAAAACACTAAAAACGACCCGTTTTATATTTTCTAGCTAACGAATCATTTTTTCTTAACTTTCGTTACGTTAGAACATCTATTTTGAGCTTATTTTACACACACAGAATACATTCAAATATCAAATTTGGACTCTAAAATAAGCTTGCATGGCTTTTTGGACTTGATTTGCAAATGTTTTCATGCATAGGGGTATATATCGTAACTTTCTGAAATTTATAACTAGAGGGGCTAAAAATGTCATTATTCCAAAGTTATAACTATAAGGACCTATCTTGCCAAGTTTCAAAGTTAAAGGTTTAAATTATATATACTTTATATATAAAGGACTAAACTTGTAAAAGTTTATAAATCGAGGGTATATATTGCCATTTTTGCAAACTTAAAAATATAAAATATAATATTTTTATATAAATTATAAAAATATATATTAATATTATAAAACTCGATTTTATTAAAACCCGACACATTAATCGTTATTAATCATCGATCGACGCATTATAAAACAATTACGTTATATATTTAACGTAATTTATCATCGACTAACTTTTGAAGAAACTTAAAATTTTATTGTATCACGTTACTAGGGAGCTTCCGTGTGGAGAGTTTCCATTTGGTTATACGTTTTGACGAGTTTGCTGGATTTATGATTTAAAGTGTCCTAGCTCCTCAAACGTTTACTACATGACCTTTAAATTATGATGGCCCGAACAGTGATACAATATTTTCATAAATTAATAAATCAAAGTAATACGTTAAACTTTATAAAGTTTTGAAATTTAAACCATCACACTAAGACTTGACATATTAGCCCAGGTTGCGTGACGAGTCGTTACTTTCACTTGATATACTTTTGCCATCAATCAGATTTTCCCTGTTAAGGTGAGTTCATAGCCTCGCATTTTAAATCTTCTAATATTTCATAAACCCGCGAGGGGGATACATGCTATAAACCATGAATGCAAGTGTTTTTCCAACTGTATGCTATCCTGATATATTATTGCCTAAGTACCTACTTTTGCCATTAAGACCCCATTATCATGAACCATTAATTACTCTTCAGAGTGAGCGCGAATGTTGTGAATAGATCTATTTGGTACTGGACTCCCCGTTGGTGTACCTATACTTTCGGTAACCAATAACACATCATTAGACATAACTATGCGGGTGTTTGGCAAAGGCATCCGTTAGGGCAATAACTTGTGATTACTAAATATCCCAATGCTTCGGTGTCATGAGCTTAGGGCAATAATACTGTTTTATGTAATAATTGTACTCATTGCAATTATTACACTTATGGGTGTATAACAACATAACCCACTATTGAACTTGTATTCAAACTGTTTAACATAAACCTATGAATTTCACTCAACCTTTGTGTTGACTTTTTAGCATGTTTATCTTAGGTAACTGAGCATCTTATGGCACGGAGTGGCACGGACTTGAAGATGGCTAAACTGTTATCATTCAAACTTTATGTTTCTAGATTCTGGGATCTCTCTTCTTGTAAAACTCTAATAAATAAATGAATGATAACTAAATTTTACAAAAACGTCTCTTTATGAGTCGTTTTCTATGATTATGACTATTGAACTATGAAATAATACCCCAGATTAGCTTTCGCTGCTATATTTGTCAAAAAGGGGGTGTTATAATGGTTGACTCTTTTTCTCTTGAAAAGTTTCCTGATCTTGATCTTTATGATCGATTCTTCGTACATGCACAAATCTCTATTTTTACTCTTTTTTCGTTCTTTTTCCTTGTTTTTCTGTACTTGGCTACAAATAGACTTGGAAACACACTTTGGTACAATTGAGTAACAAAAACATATATAAATAGCCAAATAACATTTACAAAAACCATGATAACGCTCCTAAAAACGTACTCAATTTCAGTGTTATCAAATTTCCCCACACTTAAACTTTGTTTGCCCTCAAGCAAATCTAAGAAAATAAAATAAAAAAAACCTAAATGACAAAATAAGAAAAAAATAATTTTTTTTATATTTTTTCTAAAAAAACAAAAAATTTTGAAAATGTTGAATTTTTTATTGTTTTTTATAAATAAGCGCAAAAGGCGCAAACACCCCCCCCCCCCCCCCACTTAAGGGTTTGCTTGTCCTCAATCAAAGTAAAGAAAAATAAAATCCACATGGTGCACAAAAATGATTAGAAAAATGCGATGCAAATCTACCAAATACGAGTACGAGATAAGATTCATCGTTTTAAGCTTTTGGTGAAAAACCGAGATGTTTGACAATACCCAAAGGTTTTCTTGCTTGATTAAGATTTCTAAGCACCTCACGAAAAAAGAATAAAGTATAATTCACTCAACACTCATTTATTTAGGTGGTAGAGTATATAAAAGAAATCACACTCATAGCTCGGTCGTGACCAAATTTATTACCGTAGGCTTGTACAAGAAACAAAACTCCACCGACGTGGCATAAGCACCAAGTGTAAACATCTAAGTAGGTCTTTTATTGGGATTGTAACGTTAGGCTTCTAGTTAGTAAGGGGTATGGATAAGGCATGGAATATTTTATGAGAGAGTGTATCACGAACATTTAATACATAAGTTAAAAGTCTACTCCCAATGTTTCTAGTTACCGAACAAACCACGAACCCGAAAATGATTATAGTTATTAATTTATTCCTCCTTCACATATCGATCACCACATAAGTATATCACGTCTTAGCACATTGGCTAATCGATATCTCAAATACTTCATATTTCTTCATCTTCATAAATATATATAGAACATTGGCTATAATTGTCATCACATATATTTTTTTTTATTTTCTTGATGACTTGGCTATAATTGTCATCACATATATTTTTTTTTATTTTCTTGATGACTTATTCTTTTTTTTCATATATTTTTCTTTTTTTCTCTTTTTTTTCATACACCACAACTCCGCCACACTTCGCATAAACATACACCACAAAAAATACATAAATAAAACGGCCGTCTCCATCTTTGTCGAAATGGCACACACAAATGGCGAAGTGTGACTAACTAATAATCAACAAAAATAATCCAACATACCAAGCAACTAGCAACCCACCATCTAGACTTTGACAAGGGTTTAGGCTAAGGTTTAAAGTTAAATAATTTTTTTTCTTTTTTTTGGTGGAAGTAACATGTGGCACCCGTAAGAAATTAGGTTTCTCCTTTCGCTAAGTAAAAGTATATAGTGCAAGTTTGCAACTTTTACCGTTAGTCTCAACGATCAATCATTTTTTTTATCGTCATGCATTACTTCTTGACATGAAAAGCTTAATTGGCGCGCGAATATCACCATTATTACTCTGTGTCTAAAATGATATTTTAGAACGCGTATGATAAGTGTAGAATACACATATCTATTTATACTTAAAATAACCCAATTAAACCCAAAACAGACCAAAAATAGCAAAAATATGCTTGTATTTATGTTTTGTGTGTGCAGGTATGGATAAGTCACAAATCACAAGAAAACAGTCAAAATCGGGCAAGCACGGACACGAGAATCGGAAGAGCTCAATAGAAGCCAAAGATGCAAAGCCAAAACCCTTCAAAAGCCCAATACCCTAGCCCATTTATCTTTTATTAAAACACAGGGACTTAAGTTGCCATTTCTGGAAGTTGTTTTACACTACAACTTTAAATAATTAACCACAAGGACTGAAAGTGCAATAACCCCAAAGTTTAAAATCCTTATACCCGGTTTCAGTTAGAAAAGGCGCCAAGTGAAAAATACTATTCACCGTCTTCCCCATTTCACCATGGGTCAAAATCAAAGGGCTTTTCAAAATTAAAGGGTACGGAAGACAATTCAAGTGGTCCATATCATGATGGCAGGGTCAAATCAGTAATCTCAAAAGCTCCTATTGGTTCACTAAAGTAAGAGTGCCACGTGGCTATGAAGAAAGCACAAGGAAAGGGGTATTTTGCACTCATTCTACTCTCAAAAGAAGCACAAGCTGTCTTAATCACGGATTGCCACGCTGGCAATCCATGTGAGCTATCATATGATCCAAGGGCCAAGATCAAAGCTCCAATCATTGGAAGAATGAACGGCAGAGATTGAAAGAAGCATGTGCAGAGTCCTCAAGACCTCTCCATTTTTATCTATAAATAGGATAGGGCTAGCTCAGAAAAAAGGGTCGCCAAATTCACGCTTTTAGAATTGGTTTACCAAATTTAAGTTTTCATTGTAATTTCAATTCTGTCATTTACTTTACTTTAATTGTAATTTCCATTTCCATTTTGTAATCTCAAATTTCCAATTTATATATTGTTCATCTTCATCATTAAGTTTGTTCAAGCTTTTGTGTTGAAAAAGTTAGATTCATTGGGTTATTGTAGCTGTTTGGTTGAATTTGAACTTGGGTTAAAAAGGGCAAAAGCTGGATTGATTTGGGTTTGAAGGAGATCTAAGACTGAAATGGACCTAGGGTTGTAGGTTAGTGGATAGGTCTACATCAAATCCTAAGGACCATTGGTAAGTTTCATTTTCAAGTGTTTACTCATTTTGCTTATTACTGTTCACATGCTTATTTCTGCTTATTTGCACAATCTAATTGCTTATTTGTGCTTATCTGTTTTTCTTTTAGCTTATTAATCATTTTCAACTTTCTGTTTTCAGCTTTTATTGTTTAGATTTTAGTATTTCATTAATTGTCTTTAAAAATCATAAAAATCCAAAAATAAGTAGCATAGTTATTAGCTTATTGTTTCTGGCTTATTTGCTTATTGATTAAAGTTCATTTTAGTTATTATAAGCTGTTAGAGATCTGGTATTAAGTGTTTATGTTTTGAAAATCATTTTTATAAGTTTTTTTTTTGAAAACTGTCATTTTCTAGTTTCTTTTTGAGTAGGTTAAAGTAGTTGTTAGGTTTTCATTTTTAATAGAAGAGTAACTTATATTTCATAGTTTATAATTTTGCATTTAGTTTTTAACAAATAGCTTATTAGGTTATCTGAGTTAAGTTGTCAAAAAGCCCTTTTGTCTTTTCAGTCTCAAAGTTAAGCTTAGCAGTACTAACATTAAGTTAGTACTGTTTGAGCTTATTATGATAATTTCAGACTTAGAAGTGCTTTTTGTTCTTAGGCTTTGAGATTATTTAGTTTTAGAAGCTTAGCAGTTTTAAGTTTGGATCTAAGGTCTCTATCTGTTTTTAGTCTTTTCTTATTTTTAAGTGCTTAATAGGTCTTCAGCTAAGTTCATTTAAGTTGATTCTCCTGATCTAAGCCTAGCAGTACTAACTTCTTAAAAGTTAGTACTGTTAAGTTTCTTAAAACTTATTTAGGCTTATCATTGTGCTTATTTTTGATCATTTGAGTTTATTAAGTTTAGGAATAAGTAAATTTTAGCTTATCTTAGTTTGCTATTAGCTCAATAAGTTTATATAGTGTAGCAGCTTTTAGGTTAAAGCTAGCAATACTAACTCTCAAGTTAGTACTGCTAGGCTTATTTAAGCTTATTTTTAAATAATTTGCTCATTTCCCTTCATAACTTGCTTATTAGGTTAGAATTTTAGTGTAATAGTAGCTTAATGTTCTTAAGTCTTAGCTTATTTCAGCTGTTTAAGTTCTTAAAATTTCAAAAAGCCAAATAGAAGTTTAATGTGTTTTCTGTCAACATTTTAGCCAAATTTCTAGCTTATTTAGTGCTTTTCAAAAATAGTTGCTTTTATTAAAAGTGTTAGTTTTTAGCTTTTCTACAACTTTGTTTTTTAAACTTTAATAATTTTAGGATTAATTTTTGATAATTTAGGATTTTTAATTGTCGTGTTTGTTTAATTCCCGTTTACGTTGTATGCTTTCGTGTTTAATTGTCATTGTTTGCTTATTAGTTTTCGTGCATTTATCTTTGTCTTTTATATTTAAAAAACCCAAATCAACTCTTGTTAAAACCATTCAAAACGCGCGATCACGGACTTAACCATTTCATTTCATTCAGCACTTCATCGAGGAAAAATGACCCGGAAGTTGTTTGAGACAAACTTTGGGTTAAAAAAGTTCGTTCTATAACCGACGGGAAAAATACATACTATACTCTTATTGAATTAACTTCCTTATTATATTGACGTATTTATATATATTATATATATATGTGTGTTAAAAAGGACGATCAAAATTTTTGGCGCCGTTGCCGGGGAAGTGTGTTAACATTAATCTCGTTAGAAGTTGATTGTTGATTAGTTTTTTGAATACCCTTCCTCGTGAATTATTTTCCCCGTTTGTGAAATATTTAAAACACTCTATTTCTTTTATTTTACTATTAAAATTAAAACTATTTGTTAATCATTGATACGGCTCACACCTTTAGATTACGTTCTTTTAAGGAAAAGTTTTTAAGTGCGGGTTTTGAAGCAACATCACCAACACCAAAAGGAGAAGGGTTTTCTAAATTAGCGCCTCACAGCTTACCAACTGTCCTCCCTTTCTTGTAACGTAACTTTTAGAGATCAACGTGCACGTTTGATTTTCGGTTACCAAAAAATATTATTCTTGTTTCTTTAATTATATATTCTTTCCCAATATATTATTAAAAAATCTAAAAAAAATATATCTTATTAATTCTCTTACTACATATTAATTCTTATTTTCTTTATCCTCTTTTTTCCGTTTAATTCTTCAATATAAGTCTTCGTATAACCATTTTTGGTTTTGCTCTTATTATGGAGGTCCCGATTAATGGTGGAAAACTGTCCGAGCTTTGTAGCATTGTAGGATCCCCGTTGATGGATTGAAGTGTTTGGACTTTGGGAGCGGGGGGGGGCCGGAAGGGGGATGGCGCGGGTGTATGATCATCATCTTGATAATGAAAACTGGTCCGAAACTCGATATGGACATGCAGAACCAGATCGTTCCGGCGGGCGGGGGGTGTTTTGGAAGGGGATATCCTCGGGGTTTACCACGCGTCTCACAACCGGGTCACGAATAACAGTATGCTGTCGGGGGTGGGATCTACTGGGGGTGGGATCGAAAGACGAGAAATCCTGGCATGATCAATATCTATCGCAGGTTTCGATTGTCAAACAGGAAACACACCCGTCTTTGATCAGGGTCCTTGTCACAATCAAGACTTTGAATTTAACCAACCCCTACATTATTTTCCGAGTCAGCAACAACAATTTCCTTGTGATAATTGCGGGGTTCTTCAAGAAAATTTTCAGTGTCAACCGATGAACCAAGATTTCTATAATTCTAATCTTTCTGGTTTTGACCAATATCAACCCCCGCAGTTTCCCAACAATCATCAATTTCCTCAAGAGAAGAGTAAAGAAATTTTGCAAGCTCGTGAAGACTTAATGGAAGCTATACAAGCCTTTTTAAAGGAGTATGATCATATACCTCCTAATGAAAAGTGCATGGCTTTATTGCTAGCTGAGGAGAGATTCCTGAAGATTAAGCAAGTTATGAGAGAAGAGCAGAATCAACCTGAAGTTATGCAAGAATTGCTTCTTAAACTTATGGATGATTTGCAAATTCTTAAAGGAAGTCAACAAGAAAAGAAGGAGACGGCAGCTCAAAGTTTTATTCCATATTGGAATTCTTCTATGATTGATGATGAAGAAGCTAGAGACAACTTTTTGAAGGACGTGTGCACTTTCTTAAGGAAGTTTAGTCGTATACTGATTGTAGAGTTTTAATACAATATAAAATATAACCTTAAGAGCAATTAAGAAAATTCCCTAAGAAAAATTCACTCTTAAAAATATATATAATATAATATATAATACGTATATTTAACCGGATAAATATGATCACCCGGGTCGTTTCCCCAACGACTAGTGAAATTGAAACCTCGTTTAAGCTTGGATTATGATTTGAATAAGAAAATAGATGATTTGATGATTCATGACTACTAAATAAAAAGCAACAATTAAATTTGAAAATTAAAGGCAATTTAAACAATTAAACAAATACGGAAAACAAATTAAACGCGACAATTAAGCAAATAGACTAAAATTAAACCTTAAAATTGCAAACTAAGTTTCTAAACCTAAATTAGGATAAAAGAAAATTTTAAGAAAAAGAAAAATAATTTTTTGATTATTTTTGAATTTTTTATTAATTAAAAACTATTTAATTCTAATTAAATCCTAAAAATAAAAAAAATAAAAAATAATTAAAATTATATTTTTCCTAAGTAAAATAAGTAAAAAGAAAATTTTAGAAAAAAAGAATTATTATTTTTGGCTTTTTAGATTTAAAGATATGACATTTCTAAAATTAAACTAATTAAAAACTTTAAAAGTAATAAAACTTTTAAAAATAAAATCCTAAATTTTTTATAAAATTTATACTGAATAAAGAAAATATGCAGAAATTGTATAAAAATAAAAGCCCTAATTTTTATCTTTTTAATAAACTTTAATTAAACTAATTAAAATCTAAAACCTAATTACTAATTTAAACTAATTAAAATTAATTAAACTAACTATTTAACTAACTAGGGACTAACTATGCAAATCCCTAAAGGACTAACAGGAAAGCTAACTAACTAACGGAGGGACTAACCTAGAAACCTTTTTATAATAGTTTTTAATTCCTACCCTGAGGCTAACTCCCGACTACAAACTAAGTCCTTTTTAGGCTTAAAAATAAGTTGAGAACAAAAAGTGCTTAAAATCAAAAACTTATAAAAGCAAAGTTGGAGATTAAGCTGGTGTGAGCAACTTTAACAAAAGCACAATAAGCTAAAAACCATTAATAAGCTCTAAAAGATCTATTTATAAGCTGGTCCCAGAAAGTTTTGGTGTTTTGGGCTTATTTTTACTTAAACAGCTATATTAAGCTCAAATTAAGCTCAAATTTTTAAAAAGGAAAGTGTTCTATATAGCTTTATAGTTGCTTCGAGCCTAAAAAATGAAAAGAAAATAGAGCTAGAAACTCTTTTAAGCTACTGAAAATGATCATAAAACAAGCAAACTTAGAGATTAAACCAAATAGCACAAAAATCAATTAAGCTCAAAAGCTCAATAAGCCAATTTAGACTTCAAGCTTTTGCAAACTAGAAAAACCAACTAAATATCTATGAAAATTAAGCTTATTCAAAATATTTATACCACTAAGAAATCTTAAAAATTTTAAATCACAAAACTTTTACCCTACTGTTTTTGGTTTTTTAGGTTATTTACTGACTTTAGTCTAAATGTACTATATAAAACCTAATTTGGAAATGACAATTAAGCCCTAAATTTATATAAGCTTTAACTAACTATATTATACTAAGAAAATAAGCTCCTAACTCCTACAAATGCTTGCTTAAAACGAAGCTAAAAACAGCTTTACATACTCACAATGCTGAGTATGCAATCTGTATAGTGCTGATGCATACTTGGTAAAATGCTATAATTTTTAAAGTGCAGGATATCCTTGAGGGATAACCTGCACTTAGTCACACACCTTGAAGTTGGTTAATGAACACAAAGCAAGCAATGTCCAAGCCTTAGAGGCTTAGGAATTGAATCATCACAAACAAGAAGCAAGGGACAAAGTACCCTGTGCAGAATCAAGAAAATATAAGCTTCTAATTTTTTTGTAAAAAGAAAACTAAACTGTAAAAATCTTTTGATAACTTAATTATTAAGATATCTCCACTGAACATAATGAGAACTCCTAGTATACTTTGACTTTATAAGGTCAAAACTCCTAATGCCAAACACTCCTTAAGATTATTGACAGATTTGAAAAGCTTCATGAAATAAAATCTATTTATCAAGAGCCTAACACCAGATGATTTTTAGCTTATAACAAACCTAATTAACACTAATTAACAACTAATTAAACATAATCTAAGATTTAAACTAATTTTCCTACTATTTTTTGGTTTTAAAGACATTATATTACAAATTATATAGGAACTAGTGATTTAGACTAAAGAAAATCAAAACAGATGAACAATTAGGACTAATAACTAAATTAACCATAAATAAGCACTAATAAGCAACTTAATAAGCAAATATGCACGATCTATGATATAAGAAGCAATAAGACGAAACTAATAACCTAAAAAGCAAGGAAAATAAGAGAGAACTTACTTATTCCTCAAGCTAAACAAGAGGGTCCTATTGAAAGGAGCACAAAGCTCTCCTAGCTTATAAATAATCTAGATATAAGTCCATAGAGATCCTTCCCCTTACTATCTCTCTTCCAAATAAGGCTCATGAATTCAAATCCAAGTATAAATAAACTTAAGCTGATTTATTAAATTTAAGTAGTGATTTAAGAACAATTTTTAAGCTCAAACCTAACTTATAGACTGTAAGTGATCTATAAGAGCTTATTAGATTAGTAAGTCTAGTTAGCTTTTATTGAAAGCTTATGAGATTAAAAAGAGATTAAGACAAAAGGAAACTAAATTTTATTGAATTAAACTTGATTACATTACAAAAAGCTGGATTAAAAAACATTAAAGCTAAAACATGAAAATTTAAGCTAAAATTAAAAAGCTACCCTAAAAGCTACTAACTCCCAAAAAAAACTCTGCCCGCTTGTGTGAGGGATGAGGCTCAAGATTATAGACTTGTGAGAACTATCTAGTCTTCATTCTGTTAGACGCGCCCTCTAATCTTCACCATCCATATCTTTAATCATTTGAGCTTAAATCTCATCCGTTTGATCAAATTGTGTGTGATAGAGGATTGCCAGCGTGTCATTCTTTGATGTGACATTGTGTTAGATGTGTGAGTGAGTTTAGTGTAAAATCCCATCAACCCTTGTGCTTTCACCATTGCTGACGTGTGATCCTCACTTGAGTGATTAGTGAGAGCCCTTTGTTTTGACTAATTTCTCCTTGCTATCTTGTAAATGAGCACTTGAATTACCTATCTTGCCCATCAATTTTGGAAAGCCCTTTGTTCTTACCGAGGGGTGAAATGTAGGTGACGATGGAACAGTGAATGGCGCATTTTTATCTTTACTAAGTTGGGTGAAAAACGTTTTATAAGAGTTTGGGGTAATGACATTTTTGGTCCCTCTCAATCTTTGTCCAATTTTAGTGTAAAATGATTTTCGGAAATGGCTAAGAGGACCTTTTGTTGTTATAAAAAGGGTGTAGTGTAAAAAAAGGTTCTAGGAAATAAGCAAGAATGGTCCCCCTGTGGTTTATGAAGGGCTATTGGGCTAAGGGATTGGCTTTTGGGATCCGGGTAAGTATTCTGTGTTTTTTTAGGGCCATTAAGGGGTAGAGGGGTATTTTTGTGACTTTGGGTCTTAGTTGACTTTTAATTGACCAATATTGACTTGTATTGACTGTAAAGATTTGACTTTTTAAGCTTTGGCTTCCGGCTTTTGTTCACTCTTCCATTCTCGTGTCCGTGTTTGCTTGTTTTTGATGGTTTTCTTGTGATTTCTGATATATCCGTACCTGCACACACAAAACACAAATACAAGCATATTTTTGCCATTTTTGGTCTGTTTTGGGTTTATTTGGGTTATTTTAGGTATAAATGGATATGTGTATTTTACACTTATCAAAATTCCCCAAACTAAACGATTGCGTGTCCTCACGCAATATCACATGCCTTATAACCAAATACCTCGAAACTTCTCCAAACTAAACCTTTGAAAAGTAGCAAAGATTTTTGTTGAGAGAGCTAAGAGATCACAAGTTATAAAACACCCGATTTCCCATTTTCAAAGATTTTTTTTTTTTTATGATTTTTCTTGATAATTAACTACCTAACTACAACTTATTTGTGTTGACATAATGTATTGTTTTCATTACCTCATTGGTAACTTTAAGGATCATAGAACAAAAAGCACAATTAAGTGTCTAAAAGATAACTTCATCATCCCCGATTTTTCACTTTTCCCATGCTAAGCTTAAAAACAAGATCATTGTCAATTACAAGTCATGACACTAACACTACTCATAAATATTAATTGTGTACTTACTTTTCCTCCCGTAAATCCTACTTTTGTATCTCAAGATTTTACTTAAGTCATATACCCGAAGGCTCTTTAAGACTTTTGTTTCGATACTTATTAATTCCAAAAATAAAGCGTAACGGTTAAGAACGCAATAATTAGCTCCTAGCCCTTTTCAAAAGATCAAATGTCATCAAGATTAAGACCACATCGAGGCAACCAAAGTTTGCTTTTATTCAAGTACTTAAGCAAGGCACCATTCCAGGTCAATACCCAAAGGCTCTTTAAGAATGAATGGACCAATCTTATTT
This sequence comes from Tanacetum coccineum, assembly GCA_026074375.1. Taxonomy (NCBI): domain Eukaryota; kingdom Viridiplantae; phylum Streptophyta; class Magnoliopsida; order Asterales; family Asteraceae; genus Tanacetum; species Tanacetum coccineum. The sequence goes on along the minus strand of BQNB010074666.1, from coordinate 6,573 downwards.
GCACCATATACCCTTAGGCTCTTTAAGGCACAAAATAAGACAAAAATTAAGCAACATTATTAAACCTCAGTCCTTTAGAAGGCTACAACATCGGCCACGCCTCCGACAAGATGTAGCAAACATATTTCGACTTCGGTAACTTCCTCGACCTTTTAGAAGGCTGTAACATCGGTTGTGAGCCGGCAAGATACATCAAACTTTTATCAGTCTTGGATTAATATTGAATTCAACTATCCCAAAATACCCTAAGGCTCTTTAAGGATTAAGTTAAACTATTATTATGTGATACATATAGTAATTCCAAATTAAGTATTCCTGATGTATGCTCCATCCTAATCACAAAGGAACTAAAGAAAACATCAATTAACTAATTATTAACCAAAAAACCGCACAACACTATTATTTAAACATTTATATAAAAGGTGAAACAAGCTAAGGGAAATAAAGTCTAAATTAATACATATGAGCTTGAAAGAGAACCAACTACTCTACGTTTAATGTCATGACTTATAAATAACACTATCATTTCTCGTTCTTCGCAAAAGAAATTCGCAAATACTTAGCCTATATAAAATCCAACTTTGGGCATAATCTAAAATCTACGTAGATTAGCACATGTTTTCATTTACTAATGATTTAAGTCGAGCAGTTTAAAGTCTAAAAAACAGAGACTAGCACAAACTATCGTCATTAATTGTTAAGGGAGAAAGCTAGAACTCTACACGTTCGATCGGGTCAAAAATTACTTCTTATTCTTACCAACGGAAAACCTACATTCGTGTCTTAATATTTTTTATTATTTTTTTTAACTATGTATGACAAATAAGAACTTAAAAACTTAAAATTTTTGCTATTTTTTTGAGGGACAACGGTACGTGAAACAAAACATAGCCAAGCAACATCAAATCGATAAGATTCCCTCCCCCAAAACTAAAAAGAAACATGTTCCGCAATGTTTAAAGTCGGGTTCTACGAAAATCTAAGCCGTTTATTGAATTAGTGCAAAGAATAAATGTGAATCGATAAATGACATGATAACAGATCCTCCCCCACAATTCACACAAAGGATGAGAAGCTCGAGTAGAACGGGAAACAACACCGGACACAAGAGGCTTCTGAAATTGTTGGGTTGATCCTACAAAAATCACAACAAACAAGCAACAAACATCGAGAAATCGGAAAGAGATAGCCTCTTCACATATCACAACACATTAGATAAAAAAAATAGAAAGAAAATAGAAAGGATAAGCATGGGGTGAACTCCCACGAAGCGGCTTGTTTTTGGTCACCGAGTCGCAAGCTCGACTCGATCCCTGAATTTAGTTGTCCTTAGGGAGAGCAATACTTAGAACAAGAAACTTTCATTGAAACTGCCACCGGCTTATGAAACGTGACGATGCCGGGGTCAAACATGGTGTCTTCACTCTCGAAGGAGAAAAATGAGGAAATGAAGGTCAAATCTGAAACAAGGGTGGGAAGGGTGGGTAATATACCGGTCATAAAATCATGAGATTTAGAAACACCCTTAAACTCTTTGATTATCAAAATACCCGCTTCGGGTTCAAAACATTTCTCAACATCCGGTGGTTCTGGTGGAGGACGAGGAATTGACGGATCATCTTGATGGTCAAGGTTAGGTGACTCATTAACTTCATCTTCGGAATCATCATTCATCAAACACAGGTGGAGATTCAATCATCTGAACAAGGAAAATATGATCTCTTCATGATTGGGCTTCACATCCTCAACGGGGATCGGAGATACGGTAAAGACTCCGATAACTAACTTTGATTAGCATGAACATTTCCCTGTGACTGGGAAGTTGAAATCTCACAAAGCACTGTCATAAGACTAAGATATTCCTCAAATTCACGATCCTGTCCTCGGTAGTAAATGTTAATGTTCACCGGCAAACTCATGGTTAAGGAGGATCACTCCTTGGAGAAAAAGTAATTAAGGATTCATTTTGTCTGGTTCATGATCGGAAATCACTTCGGAAGCGAGATTAGGGAAGTCATCATCACTAAGTAGATTATCAAGAAAAGTTACGTCTCCTTCTGAATCGAAATAACCTTCCTCAAAGTTAGAAAAAAACTTCTATGGCTAGAAAATCATCGATCTCATCAATATCGTCTTCTTAAGCAAAACACTTAACCTTAGTCGGATAAGGTTTGTTGAGTATAACTGTCTCATCTGAACCATTGGAATTTTTTAACTCGACATTTTCTCCATATACTCAAAAAGAGGATTAATGGTGCAAGATTGAAATTGTCATCAAATTCAAAAAGAGGATCTAATTAACTTGGAAATACATCTTATGCAAGACCTTCTTAAGAGTCAAATTATCATTACCCGGTGGTAACGAATCAAGAAAAGCAAGTTCATCGGCGAACTTCTTAAAATTATCACTAGTCTTCACCGGAGAAGAACTAGGGAGAAGGATTATTAGAATGAGTAGTGGTACTGCCCACTAACGGATTCATCTTTTGAGAAATCGATTACAGAAATGGCGTGAACACAATGCCTATTTTTGTTTTTCTCAAATTTATCGGCATAATAAACAAGTTCTTCTTTTCCTACTCTTAAGGTCAAAGTTTCTTCGTACAAATCAATGAGAGATTTCGCAGTGCGAAGGAAAGGTCTTCCTAAAATAATAGGCACTCTAGGGTCAGGTTCAAAATTAACCATCACAAAATCCGTGAGAAAAGTAAAACCATCAACTCTAACTACAACATCCTTTGCTATTCCCATCGGGTGAGTAATGGAACGATTTGCAAGCTCGAGTGTCATACGAGTAGGAGTCAAAGCTTAAAGCCCAAGTTTCTTGTAGATAGAATGAGGTAAAAGGTTAATGCTAGCCTATACTTAGCCTATATAAAATCCAACTTGGCATATTTAAAATCTACTTGAGATTAGCACAAGTTTTCATTTACTAATGATTTAAGTCTAGCATGTTTAAAGTCTACATGAGACTAGCAAAAACTATCATCATTATTTGTTAAGGGAGAAAGCTAGAACTCTACACGTTCGATCGGGTCAAAAATTACTTCTTATTCTTACCAACGGAAAACCTACATTCGTGTCTTAATATTTTTTTTATTTTTTTTATTTTTTTATTTTTTTTATTTTTTTACTATGTATGACAAATAAGAACTAAAAAAAACTTAAAATTTTTGCTATTTTTGAGGGACAACGGGTACGTGAGAACAAAACAATAAGCAAGCAACATCAAATCGATAGATTCCCTCCCCAAACTAAAATGAAACATTGTCCTCAATGTTTAAAGTCGGGTCTCTACGAAAATCTAAGCCGTTTATGAATTATGCAAAGATAAACGTGAATCGATAAGATGAAAGGATATCAGATCTCCCCAAACTAATTTCACACAAAGGATGAGAAGCTTGAGTGAAACGGGACAAATCAACCGGACACGAGAGGCTTCAGAAATTGTTGGTTCGATCCTACAAAAATCACAACAAACAAGCAACAAACATCGAGAAATCGGAAAGAGGATAGCCTCTTCACACATCACAACACATTAGATAGAAAATAGAAAGAAAATAGAAAGGATAAGCATGGGGTGAACTCCCACGAAGCGGCTTGTTTTTGGTCACCGGAACAATCACGACTCGATCCCTGAATTTAATTTCCTTAGAGGAGAGCAATAACTTAAATAAGAAAACTGCCATGGAAAATCACCGTACTTATGAAACGTGACGATGCCGGGGTCAAAAATGGTGTCTTCACTCTCGAAGGAGAAAAATGAGGAAATGAAGGTCAAATCTGAAACAAGGGTGGGAAGGGTGGGTAATATACCGGTCATAAAATCATGAGATTTAGAAACACCCTTAAATTCTTTGATTATCAAAATACCCGCTTCGGGTTCAAAACATTTCTCAACATCCGGTGGTTCTGGTGGAGGACGAGGAATTGACGGATCATCTTGATGGTCAAGGTTAGGTGACTCATTAACTTCATCTTCGGAATCATCATTCTCAACACCTGGTGGAATTAAATCATCTGGAACAAGGAAAATATCGATCTCTTCTTGAGTGGGCTCACTATCCTCAACGGGGATAGGAGATACGGGAAGAGACTCGATAACTGAACTTTGATTAGCATGAACATTTCCCTGTGACTGGGAAGTTGAAATCTCACAAAGCACTGTCATAAGACTAAGATATTCCTCAAATTCACGATCATTCCTCGCAGGAAGTGTTAAAGGTTCACCGGCGAACTCATGGTGAAGAGGATCACTCCTTGGAGAAAAAGTAATTGAAGATTCATTTTGTTCTGGTTCATGATCGGAAATCACTTCGGAAGCGAGATTAGGGAGCATCGCACTAAGCAGATTATCAAGAAAAGTTATGTCTCCTTCTGAATTGAAATATCCTTCCTCAAAGTTAGAAGAAACTTCTATGGCAAGAAAAGCATCGATCTCATCAATATCGTCTTCTGGAGCAAAACACTCAACCTTATCGGATAAAGGTGTGTTGAGTAAAACTGGCTCATCGGAAACGTTGGAATTTTTTATCTCGACATTTTCTTCCATTTCATCAAAAAGAGGATTTATGGTGCTAGATTTGAAATTGTCATCAAATTCAAAAAGAGGATCTGAATTAACTTGAAAATTCTCTTTATGCAAGACCTTCTTAAGAGTCGAATTATCATTACCCGGTGGTAACGAATCAAGAAAAGCAAGTTCATCGGCGAACTTCTTAAAATTATCACTAGTCTTCACCGGAGAAGAACTAGGAGAAGGATCATTAGAATGAGTAGTGGTACTGCCACTAAACGGATCATCTTTTGAGAAATCGATTACAGAAATGGCGTGAACACAATGCCTATTTTTGTTTTTCTCAAATTTATCGGCATAATAAACAAGTTCTTCTTTTCCTACTCTTAAGGTCAAAGTTTCTTCGTACAAATCAATGAGAGATTTCGCAGTGCGAAGGAAAGGTCTTCCTAAAATAATAGGCACTCTAGGGTCAGGTTCAAAATTAACCATCACAAAATCCGTGAGAAAAGTAAAACCATCAACCTAACTATAACATCCTCGGCTATGCCCATCGGGTGAGTAATCGAACAATTAGCAAGCTCGAGTGTCATACGAGTAGGAGTTAAAGCTTCAAGCTCAAGTTTCTTGTAGATAGAATGAGGTAAAAGATTAATGCTAGCTCCTGAATCTGCTAAAGCACTAGTCCTATTGAGTTCTTGTAAAGCACATGGGATAAGAAATTTTCCCGGATCTTCGAGCTTCTCTGGCACTTTGTTCATAATGATAGCGGAACATTCAGCATTCACGGTCATGATAGCGATCTCCTCGAGCTTCTCTTTGTTCCTTAGCAACGAGCTTAACCATTTGTTGAACTTTGGCATTTCGACAAGAGCATCTTTCAATCCAATCTCTAAACGGAGTTGCTTGAACATCTTCAAAAACCGGCTATGTTGAGCACTTGGTTTATCGTGCTCTCTAATTTTCATCCTCTCAGGATATGGAAGTTTAGGTGGATACGAATCAGGTCTTGGAGAATTAAGATCTTGAATTTCAACATTAATGGTTTTCTTTGCTTTTGGATTTAGGATTTCCATGAAAATTGAATCTTCTTCCTCCGGAGATGGGACATGTGCGGTATTTTCCAAATTTGGATTTTGCACTTTTTCCGTTGAAGTCTCCAGGTTGGATTCATTTTGGGAAGTTGAAACATCGGGTGTAGGAACAAGAGGAATCGAAGGTTCTTCCAAAATCTTACCGCTCCTTGTGGTGATAGCATTAATTTGCTGACGAGGGTTAGTCACGGTTTGACTTGGAAGAGTTCCTGGATTTGAGGTAGAAGCTGAATTTTTGAAATTATTACAAAGACTTGTCAACAAACTCGTGACATTAGCCATTTGATTTTGCAAATTTTGACCTTGATTCTGAACATTCTTCAATACCGCATCGTTTGCTTTGACGTAATTTTCAAAATCCATTTTCGAAACACCTTGGATTTGGGGCGTAGGAGCCTGATATGGTGGAACTTGGTATACCGGTGGTTGATTGGTTGGTGGTTGAAAAACTTGACCTTGATTGTTTTGAACATTCGGTTGGTTGAAACCCGGTGGTCTCATTTGACTTGCCAAATTGGAAGGTTGGTTTCTTTGGAGAAAATTACCAACGGCTGCGGTTTGTTGAAATTGTTGGATATTGTCATGAAAAACGGGAAAATCGTTTCCACCTCGGGTTAACGGACAATGGTTAAAATTATGATTCTATCCACAAGTAACACATACTTCCTCAACTGCTTTGACGGGTGCGGGAGTAGTAACAACTAAAGCTTTCATTTCATTCAACATCTTGTTCATCTTGATAGTCATCTTATCCTCGAGAGAAGCGGCTATTTGTTGCATATCGAAAGAATTATTAGAAGGTGAAGAATTAGAAAGAGGAGCATCTGTACTCACTCTTGAATCACTAGCACGACTTCTTGAGTAACGAACTTTTGACTTGCTTTCAATAATCGCTAAACCTTCTTGAGGCATCTTGTCTAAGAAATTGCCACCCGCGGCGGAATCTAAGGCATCTTGATCGTT
>BQNB010074665.1:0-31713 GCA_026074375.1 Tanacetum coccineum | reverse complement strand
CCGGAAGAGATAAAGCGAAACAAACGGTGGAAATATAAACGTTTCTAGTTATTTTGTTGGACAAAGTTTGAAGTTATTTTATTTTGTTTTTCGAATTGTTATGCAATTATTGAACTCGTGTAAGTTGTAACTATAGAATGGTTGTTTATTTTAACTTATGCATTAGTTGTTAAATGATATTGCAGTTAGCATAAATGGTTGCAAATGCTTTATAAAAATATTTTTTTTGCTTTTTATTGGCTTAATTCATTAGTGCATGAGATTTTTTTCTTATAGATATTGGTTCCTATCCAGGTAGAACCGGTGGAACCGGAACCAGAACCGGAACCAAAAAAATCTATTTGGTTCGGTTCTCGGTTCCTACTTTTCTTAAAATTTCGGTTCTCGGATCCATCGATTCCGGTTCCAGTTCCACCGGTTCTAGACCCATGGCTTCACCTATTACTCATTATGCTATATTTAACCTGAATCAAAACCCAATGACACAAGACACCCCTTCGGCCTAACAAGAACCAGCTTATCCTATTTTGGACCAACACAAAACCGCATCGCCAACACCCCATTCGAACCAATCCAGCTCAGCTCAATCCATCACTCCACATACTAACTCACCTTCGGCCCAATCCACTTCGACTCCAACTATGGGTCACACGACCCAATCTGGCCAAACCACATTTCCGCACCAACCCACTACTCATTCGACCAAATCTACTTTCGACCCCAATACTGTGCACCAACCTACTCAAACTCATCTTATGGTCATACGTGCTCAAGTTGGCACTGTTAAGGCCAATCCTTGTTTTCTTGGTCATACCTCTCACATTTCTCCTCTCCCCAAGTCTCCTGCTGTTGCTTTGTCTAATTCTGATTGGCGAGATGCTATGTACGATGTATATAATGCATTAATTAGAAATAGTATTTGTATTCTTGTTCCGAAACCACCTAATACGAATGTGGTTCGGTCATGTAAACAGAGTTGGGGAAGCGATAATGAACCAAAAGATTACATTGTATTGACTTGATAAAATAACAAAGATTATAGGAGGTATATATAAGCCTTGCTTAGCTTCAAGGCTAAGCTAGGTTAACTAATGGGCTTGACCCTTATTACTAACTCTAATATCTAAACGGGCCTAAACTAAACTAACCTAATACGAGCCTAATAAAACACACTACTAATTCTAACAGGTCAATGTGGTTGTTTCGGCACAAATATCATGCCGATGGTTCTTTGAGCATGTATAAGGCTCGTCTCGTTGCTAATGGACGTAGCTAGCAGTATGGCGTTGATTGTGATGATACATTTAGCCCGGTTGTTAAGCCGGCTACTATTCATACTGTTCTCAGTTTTGCATTATCTCAGAATTGGCATATTCATCAGCTTGATGTTAAGAATGCGTTTCTTAATGGGGATCTTTCCGAGACTGTTTATATGTACCAGCCACCCGGGTTTGTGGATCCTAGATTTCCACATCATGTTTGTCGATTACAGCGGTCTTTATATGGTTTGAAATATGCACCTCGTGCTTGGTTTCAACGGTATCCTGGATAGGCACTACGAGTTGGGTTTTCTTCGAGTCGATGTGACTCGTCATTATTTATATATCAGCATGGTTCTGAGGTTGCATATTTATTGACATACGTTGATGATATTGTTCTGACAGCTTCATCTACATGTTTACTTCAGCGTATTATCTCTTCTCTGCATAAGGAGTTTGATATGACTGATTTGGGGGCTCTTAATTACTTTTTAGGTATTTTAGTTACTCGTGACTCTACATGCATGTTCCTTTCTTAAAAGAAGTATGCAATGGAGCTTCTGGATTGGGCACATATGGCTTATTGCAATCCTAATCAGACTCCGATTGATACAGAATCCAAGCTTGGTGTTGACGGTGATCCTGTATCTGATCCTACATTATAGCGCAGTCTTGCAAGTGGTTTACAGTATCTAACATTTACCCGTCCTGATATTTCTTATGCAGTACAACAGGTTTGTCTCTATATGCATGATCCTCGAGAGCCTCATTTTTCGGCTCTTAAGCGTATTCTTTGATATGTTCGTGGCATGTTGGACTTTGGGCTTCAACTATATGCATCATCCACTAGCTCTCTTGTGGCTTATTCTGATGCAGATTGGGCGGGTTGTCCTACTACGAGGCGTTTTACTTCATGTTATTATGTCTTCTTGAGGGATAATCTACTCTCATGAAGCGGCAACACACTCTCTCTAGATCAAGTGCCGAGGCTGAGTGTCGAGGTGTTGCTAATGTAGTGGTTGAAACAACATGGCTCCGTACTCTTCTTTGTGAACTTCATATGCCACTATTATATGCTACTCTTGTTTATTTTGACAACGCCAGTGCTATTTATTTGACTGCCAATCATGTTCAACATCAGCGGACCAAACATATTGAGATTGACATATATTTTGTTCGTGATATGATTGCTCGTGGTCATGTTCGTGTTCTGCATGTGCCATCCCATTACCAATATGCTGATATATTCACCAAGGGGTTGTCGTCTGCTTTATTTGAAGAATTTCGTTCCAGTTAGAACGTTCGGTCCTCTCTCGCTCCAACCGCGGAGAGTGTTAAACATTAGTTTCATTAGTGATTACGGGCTTTGTTAAGTCTGTTAGGCCTAACCCACCAATGTTGCTTCTAAAATAATCTAAAAAAGATTACATATTGTAATGGTTGATGAATGAATAGATGACAACTAATTGGAGGGCACGACACGGTGATTTTTTTGGCGTTTTGATGCGAAAACGCCAAACGAAAACGCGAGGACCACAACGGAGTTGGTGTTTTCGTGTGTGGCGCCGGTAGAGCCAGCCCAAATGCTCCCGGAAAACGCCACACGAAAACGCGAGACACTGTACCGTATCTCGCGTTTTCGTGTTTGGCGTTTTCGTGCATTAATTTTTTTATCAATGTGTGTTTGTTTTTGTTTTGGTGCTGTAGCAAAAGGTCTGTTTGTTTTGGTGCTGTAGCAGCAAGAAGAAGAAGAAGGCAAGAGGAAGAAGATAGAGTTTAGTTTTATTTATTTTATTCTTTTGACTTTTTTCATTTAAAACTTAATATTTATATATGTTTACATAATCAGCCTCTAATGTATTTATGACTTTTTCATTTATGTTTTTTTAGTTTTATGTATTTTTTTAATAAGTATTTTTGTTTACTTTATGTTTATTTTTATATAAGTGAATAAAAAAAAGTGAGAAAAGGTGAGGTCACAATAACACAAGAAATATTAGTGTTAACCAGGAGCCTGTTTTTAATGTTATGAAGTGTTTTAGTGTTATGAAAAAAAGTGATGATGTGGCACCACTTTTGCACGACGTCTCCCTTGAGCTCTTATATTTTCAATAATCAGCGAGCGTTGTTCAACGAAATATGGGACTTGGATAATGACAACAAACTTTAGGTCCAACTTATGTATTTAAGAGTGTTAGAAAATAATATTTGGGAAAAATAAATAAAAAATAATCGGATAAGTATATAAGCGTTGGTTGGTTACCCATTTCAGTTGTCGTCGTCTAACTTTGCGTGCTAATTATTTCCACCTCCCTCCACCGTCACAATCCCCATCATCATCATCATCACCCAAACCCACACACAACTCAATTACACAGAAATCATCATCTAAATAAAGAAATAAAAATGGCAAAGTTATATGTACAAGCGGTACAACCAACGGATCTAAACAGAAACACGGAATGGTTTATGTATCCAGGCGTATGGACAACTTATATTCTTATTTTGTTCTTTGCTTGGCTTGTTGTCTTATCTATTACTGGTTGCTCTCCTGGCATGGCTTGGACTGTTGTTAATCTCGGTCACGCTCTTGTATGTTTCCTTTTCGCTTCGCTTCGGTTTTCTATTTGGCTATTTTTGTTTGTCATCACTTTTTTAGTGTTGAATAAGGTTTAATTGCAGTGTAAGTTATCTTGTTTTTTCAAGTGTAGTTTGCTTGATCTGTGTTTAGGATAAGTCTCAAAAATAAATTGGAAAATTTTGGGCTTATGCCGAAATCACATAAGCCTACAAATAGGCATAATAAGCTGGTAGGAAGGGTGAGATTAGATGAAATTATTTTACTTTTATACTTGACCTTAGGCCTTCTATAAATGTGTTTTAATTGAAATTTTCCAGCTGTTTTATTTTTTATAAAATGAGTAAATTCAAACGCTATTATGTGAGTTACTTATTTCTAAAGAATAAGCAATCCCAGACATACCCTAACAATATAATTAACCTCTTATTCCAAATATGTTTGCAGAATTAGGTTTTATTTAAAGTAACATGCTGTTCTGTCTTTGAAGCTTAATTGAGCTCTCCTGCAATTCTCTCCCGTGCAAAGCCTAAAACACATTACTCAGCCATTAGCTGTATATATTCTGATACGACCTACAAACTACTAGTGGGAAATTGGGAATTCAAACGAGTTTATTTTCAATATGGCATATGTTGCCGTTGGCCTGCTTTTTCCTGAATCGTAAACTGTCTATATTTTGATACGGTCTATAGAAGCTGATTTTTTGTTTCAATAATCAGGTTACATATCACTTTTTTCACTGGAAGAAGGGAACACCTTTTGCTGATGACCAGGGTATCTACAACAGGTTGACTTGGTGGGAGCAAATTGATAGTGGCAAGCAGCTCACCCGCAACAGGAAGTTTCTTACTGTCGTACCTGTAGTGCTGTAAGTTTTCTCCTCTTTTTTTTTTGGTATTTTGTGATGTTAATTCGTGTTAGAGTGTATATTCTATTACTCTTTTGGGTAAAGATGTATATTCTATTACTCTGCTTAAGTATCGTTGTAACTTGTTAAGCTTGTTTTGAAAAAAAGTGAGTTAAACGAATTTGGACCAAGATTTTGATAAGAAATGGAAGACCAACATATCCTTGATTACTGGGAGTTGATGCAGGGTTGTTTCAGTTAAAAGGAGATATGTGAAAGAATAGATACAAATGGTGTAGGAGAAAACAATGCCTACACTTTCATGGAACTGGCCAGAAAATTACATTTTACACCATTTGTAATAGTAATTAGAGGATTTCATTATTATTTTAAAAAGAAGAACTCAAAATGGTAGATCTAGCAGGACTAAGGAACTTTAACTATATCCTAATATACTCCTAAATATAGAGGAAAGAAACATATCCTAGAAAACATAAATAAAAGAAATATAAGTTATTAGAAAAAAATAAGAGTAAATTGCTCCGTTCGTCCTTGTGGTTTAGGCCAAATCCCTAGCCTCGTCCCTGATCTTTATTTTTTGCATGAATCGTCCTTATCTTGAAACTATGTAACACCGTTCGTCCTTATCTCTAGAGATAAGGAAATCGGTGTTACATGAAATTTCAGGCCAAAAAACATGGAGATAAGGACGAAAAACATGATATAAGGACGTACGTGTTGTTTACATAGTTTCAAGATAAGGAGATTCATGCAAAATAAAAGAAAGGGACGAGGCTAGGGATTTGGCCTAAACCACAGGGACGAACGGTGCAATTTACTCAAAAAATAAATGTTTAAAATAGCTTTGATGACAACTCATATTTGGAACGTTGTCTCAAATAAAGAGTCGCTTTGGGATCGATGGATTCACACGTACAAGCTAAAGGGGCGTACTTTTTGGGATATTCCTCCTAAGTCGAATATGTGTTGGGGTTGGAGAAAACTTCTTTAAATTCGTGAGCTCGTTAAGCCTCACTTTTGGCATCAAGTGGGTAATGGCCGCTGACTTACTTCCTGTTGGTATTTTACTAATAACATTGCATTAGTGCTTCCTTCATCCTCATTGTGGAGGTTAGGAAATTATTTATAAGGCCCACCCAATCTGCACAATCAGTCGTTGGTCATCACCAGTTCACTTCATTAGTAGATACATTGAAATTATTCAAACCTACGAAATGAAACGTTAAAGACACAACCTTAAACAAATAAAACTTGAAACCATCCCTCCCCCCCCCCCCCCCCCCCCCCCCCCCCCCCCCCCCCCCCCCCCTCCCCCCCCCCCCCCCCCCCCCCCCCCCCCCCCCCACCCCCCCCCCCCCCCCCCCCCCCCCCCCCCCCCCCCCCCCCCCCCCCCCCCCTGCTTACACAGATAACTATTTTTTTCTTGAATTTATGTGCGTTTTTATACTTTGTTTTACGAGGCATTTGCTTTATGTCCAGAGTTGTTCGAGTACAGTTAGGTAGTTGCTTGTGCAATGAAGTTTTCTGATTATACACATATCAAAATTTCAAAGATTAATACATAGAAATTCCAATCCACGCAATCCTGATTAATTCCGGCCTAGGCCGATTATTACTAGCTACAAGGTACCGACTAGCGCCTAATGATTTTTGCAACATTGTGGATAACTTTGAAATATATAGTTGATAACATCTTTACACAATCAGAAGAGCACTGGATAACCTCAATAATGAGGATGTAACAAGGGGATCAAGCAATGCTTTAAGAAATTACTAGTGGGAACTTAATCAAGCATCTCTTTCCTAGTAACATATATATTTTATATTTGTCTCTCCAATATGGGTGTGTGGGATGGGTAACAGGTCAAAATGGAGTTGGATAGAAACGGTTTGAAATGGCTGGGTCGGGTAGATTGGCATACAACTACTTACATATTTACAAATATAGAAAGTGTAAATTATTATTAAAACAAAATCTTACGGCGACAGTCATCCAAGTTTTTGACTAAAATGATTTTGGATGTTGTACGCATTAAAAGTAGTCTCTGTGCGGCTTTAAACCTGTTTGAATCGCCATCTTATAGGTTGGCTAGACCCAACTTATTGATTTATAAAATAAAAAAGAAACCACAATATTATAAGATAGCGATAGCGATTGGATATATAAAATAAAAAAGAAACCACAATATTATGTTAAATGAACCTCCGAGTCCATGCTATCAAGAATTCGTCCACATGGTATTACAAGTCTACCACCTGTCCACATGGCATTACAAGGCAAAGTAATCGGCGATGACTCACTACAAGGTCAAAACTCAATCAAATTCGGTCAAAACTCAGTCAAAACTTGGGGTTAACTTTGACAAACTCGGTCAAAACTCGGTGTAAAGTATTTGGACAACTGTGTTAATTTTTCTAAAAATATCATGGTTCTATGAGCAACTGGTATGGTCTTATGAGCAATTCTTTGGTCCTATCAACATGCCATACATATAATTTCAAAAATAAATACATAGAAATTCCAATCCGATTAATCATGATTAATTCTGGCCTAGGCCGATTACTAGCTACAAGGTACCGACTGTCGCCTAATGATTTTTACAACATTGTGAAAGACTGAACTAAATAGATTATAACATCTTTACACAATCACAAGAGCACCGGATAACCTCCATTAAGAGGCTGTAACAAGGGGATCAAGCAATGATTTAAGAAGTTACTAGTGGTAACCAAATCAAGCGTCTCTTCCCTAGTAACATATATATTTTATATTATCTCAATATGGGTGGGATGGGTAACAGGTTAAAATGGAGATGGATAGAAACGGGTCGAAATGGCTGGGCCAGGTAGATTGGCATACAGCTGTTTACCTCTTTACATATATAAATAGTGTAAATTATTGTTAAAACAAAATGTTACGGCGAGTCGCTAGTAAGTTTTTTGAGAAATGGTTTAGGAGGTTGTACACATCAAAAGTAGTCTCTGTGCGACTTTAAACCTGTTTGAATCGCCATCTTATAGGTTGGTTCGACCCGACTTCTGCAATTGAAATTGACCGCAATACATCTGCATTTGATTGTGATGTTTGACATAATTAATGTTCATTGTTAAGACAGTGTCGGGGTTTGTACTGTTTATGATGGTCTGTAACAATGTTTTCAACAAACATTTTGAAGAAGATACATATGGTGTATTTCTTAGGAACATGCTAGCTTCTTATAATAGACTGTGCAAGCTGTCTAAATGATTTTCCACCCCTTAAGATTCCTGCTAATCCTGTTCATCTTTACTTGGTATTCTTGGTATATATAATAGTTTTATTTGGTGTTGACACAATTTTTGTTATCTGGATCTTTCTACAGGTACTTAATAGCATCTCACACAACTGATTATCAAAATCCGATGCTCTTCTTAAACACACTCGCGGTTTTTGTGCTAGTGATTGCCAAGTTCCCACATATGCATAAGGTCCGGATTTTTGGAATCAATGCTGAAGAATAAGTGACCAGTCATGAAGCAGATACTAGTTCAGTTCCATCCATGAATATATGTGCATCCTTAATTTTGACATATCATAACAACTAAAGGCACGGAACTGGTAAAAGGGTATATTATCTTTTTCTGTTTTCGTCCCTTTTCCCGTTGTGTTTTGTGAATGATCCAAGAAATATGAAAAAGGACTCGACTTAACTCGCCTGGACAGTAAAAAGGAATCGTATGATTGGTGCTTGAGTTTTGCATGTAGACATGCTATAAGGTATTAAATGTTTAAGTTTGGTGTCAGTTAGCTACAAATGTGATCCAAAGAACCAAAACATAAGCAGGAATTTGGGTGTGTACGAAGTCTATGCTATATACTTTGGTAATTTAGATATAATCAATGGGGAAGCATATACCTCTAGCTGTGTTTTCTTTTCCTTTCGGAAATTACATTACATGCTGGTAACCATGATAAAGAAGATAAGTTATAGCACATTGTTGCATCTTAGCTTAGTTAGTATCTATTAGTGGTCAAGTATGTTTGGCAAGGTCTTAGTCCAATTGAAAATGTTTTTTCTCAATAATGTTGGAAACTCAGGTTTCTTGGCCTACCAAGTCTTTGGGTTTACTCGACCATTTGAAAAGTCAGAATGACTAATATAATTTCAGATAACATTTGACTTGACTGCAATGTTGGGCTGAAAGGGTAATAAACGGTAATGTTTCCAAGTCATTTTTCCCTTCCTTCATCACTTCACACTAGAGTATATTTTTGGTTGCTCCTCAAATGGCTAATCCTTTGCTAAGGACAAGTTATTATAATAATCTTTTGCGGCATGATTGATCAAAGTGACACTTGTGTGTTTTGACACATTTAGAGCAACTGAGTACATGCTAGAGTCGTCGTACCTACCTCATGGAGATTTTGCATTGTTATATATAAGTGAACCTCTTTTGAGCTTGTAGCTTTTTGAAATTTAATGAATCCAATTATAAAAAAAAATGTTTATCCAACTCTAGATGCATCGAGTGGCTAAACAGTGAACTGGTTGTGGTTGTGACATATCAGTAAACTCTCGCAGCTTATTTATTTCCGCATCTCCGTCTAATTATTATCGGTTGGATGCTTAAATTGATATGGTTTTGTGACGGTGAAGTCGTACCTCATGGATTTAGTTGGCCAAAGGTTTGGCACTAAGGTTGGGAAAAGATTAATTGTTTACTGAATTTCCTTTTCTGTATTTTGACAATTTTTGTTTGCAAAATTTGAACTGATTAGGGTAGTCCATTGATCAAAATCAAACCAGATTGATTGATATTGATATTGGTCGATAATTTGACCTAGCGTATTTCTAGTTTAGCCATGAATAATTATTGCACTGGTTAAAGAATTTACATCTTTACCTGAGATATCAAGATGAACAAATTAAAATTTAAAACGTATATATATGTGTAAAGAAGGGTAAAAAAGAACATAAATGTCTATTCTCTGAAGAAGCGAAATGGGTATATAAGTATATTTGCCCTCCTCCAGACTTTGTGTAGAAACAAAAAGGTGGAATGTCAAACACACTTTGGTCAATATATAAATAATACAGTAATTTGCTAATTATATACTCAGGTTTAAGTATCTTTAATTATATGATTTTACCATGTTGAATTTACCTTTTACTCACATAAACTTTCTCAAAGTTCAAAGTCTATTAGTCGAGTTCCTATGTATGCAGTTATCTTGGTCAGATTTCAAATATTGTTCATGGACTGAGATTTGAAATAACGGTTATCGCGGTGTGATATCGGTGAGATATCGGTTTTTATATTATCTAGAATATTAAATATATATATATATTAAAATCATAAAAATTAAAATGTCAAACGGAATTAAATTAAAATCATAAAAGCTTAAACAAAATACATTAAAAGTGTCAAACTGAATTTAATTGCAGTCCAACGATTCAGCATCCGAATCAACATTGTCTAAAGCATTCACTTCTTCCTCCAAGCCACCACCCACACTAAAAAAAAGTGGGCTGCCAGAAAAAAGAAAAAAAAAGTCCAAAAACGAGATTTTTCTTTATCTCACCAAGATCCGGTATCAAAATTTCGACAAAATCTCGTCCAATATCGCCGAGAATTTCGGTTCAATATTTACCACCGAGATTTGGAACCGATATTTTTTCTAGGTCCGAGATCCGAGATCTCGCCCAGAATTTTATAGCGTCAGATGGTTATAGTGATAGTGTGCCGTTTAAAAGAAAAAGTTATAATATTATCATAAGTATATGCCGCTATAAAATCTCGTTGGTATGCAGATATACTTGTCTAGTGAATTACAAGTTACCACAAAAGTAACAAAAAGTTATGATGTCTATAGTAAATTTTCGGATAATTATTTAGAAAACACGGAATATGATTATTTTTTTAAATAATAAGAAAAGAATTAATGAATCACGTAAACCGTGTATGCATATAAGCACTGTTGTAACTTTTCATTTCTAATATTGTCAAACTCTGTCTTTACTTCTTTTTTTTAACCGTCTTTTTACTCTTTTTTAGACAAATCACTTTCCATTCTAAATATTTGGGGTATATTAAAGGAGTAAAAATAGACAAATCACTTATACTTATTTTTTTTTAAGAAAAAATAAGTTTTAAGAATTTGGATGAATGCTTTATAAGTGGTTAAGATGTGTGATATTTTAAGTGGTCACGATGTGTGATATTTTACACTTCAATTAAATGATAGAAAAATTAAGTGGTTAAGATGTGTGATATTTTACACTTCAATTATATATGTTTCACTCTCATTTATTAGATGATAATAACCAAGCAATCGCGGAGACATGGAGGGGCCCCGGGGGTAAGTGTTTTTTTAGCGAAAAAAGTTGTAGTGTAAATTTTTTAAAATATTCGGTGTTTTATTGTAATTTACCGCCACTAATAACCAATTTTTAATATAGTTTCTAAAAATTATCGAAAAGTGCCCTCGAAGAAGGTACCTGTTTGTTTTTGATAATACTAACAACTTACGAATGGCAGAAAAAAACCTTCTCCACAACTTTCACACTAATTGCATTTATCGAAAAAGGTCTGAAATTTGCAAGTAAGTAAAATGTGTAAATGATTTAAGCGTGTTTTCCTTCTGTGATTTTTTTTTTTAAAAGGAAGTGTTAAAGACGCATGCAATTAAAGTATAAATAAAGAAAAGATTATGGCAATTAAAGGGGTAGAAATGTAATTTGACATACATTAAGTGTAAGGAATAAATGAGAAATAAAAGTAAAATAGAAATAATAAGAAGAATGAGAAGTAACCACAGCCGTACATTTCAAATGCACTTACAAAATAAGATGCACTTCCCATGAAATTCTCCTTCTTCATTTGAAATGTGTGACTACAAACATTTCTCATTCTTATTTTATTTTCTCTTAATGGATCAATTCTCAAGATATTAAGGGTATATTAGTTATTTACATGTGCTAAGACTGAAAATTAAACAATGTGCTTGATGCTTTATATGTAGCTAAGATAATACCGTTAGTTGGCCAAAATCCGGTTTTTATTATTATTCATGCATAATATATCTTTTATATAAGAAAGAAAATCATATCTCGAGGTTTTGACATAACATATTGTGACAACCCAAAATTTCAGGTTTATTTTAATTTAAAAACTCGAACGTTTTACTTTGAACATGTACGTACTTGCTTAAATTTATAACCGGATAGGTTATCCCGCGTACTACGAGAAACAACTTTGAACATACCCCGACTCTAGACTAAGTTTAGTCTACATAACAAATATGTTGTGATCATCATAAGCATGTTTTATAAGTCACTTGCATTTAATTTTACGACTTTTACGTAAATCACTAAAAACTTGCATTTCGTGTCATGCATGCATGCAATACTCAACCAATTCACCACCTTTACATATTATACAAATAACCACATAGGAAAATCAAAGATTTTGAAATCCTTCCCTCTACCCTGGACTTGGCCCACCAACCTCCCCTACATGTAACACCATTTTGTTTTCTAGCCTTTAAACCAATCATCCTCCCATTGTACACCTTTTTGTTTTTAGCATAACCACAATCATCCACCATGTACCACCATTTTGTTTCTAGCTAGGCTTACACATCTTGTTTTCATCCATAACTAACCCTTACATATTTTGTCTCTTGCCAAAATTGAACACACGTTAGCTTACTTCACATTGATACTCTTACAAGTTACCACCTTTAAGGCTACAAAAAGAGACAACTAGCTCACTCCTCACACATAAAAACACACACACTCACCATTTTCTTCTCTTTTGAAAACGACACTACAACAACAACATATAGTTTTGGGGTTTTCAAATTTTTTTAATAAGTATATTGCAAGAAGACTTGGGTAAAAGATATAAAGCTAGGGATTTGGTGAAGTAGTTTGGGTTAGATTATATTCATTTGAGCTCCATATCATCATCATACTTGTAAGCATCTTCACTTTCAACTTTTCATACTTTATACGTCATATATATCATTTCATATCACTTAAATATGCTTGTAGTATAAAGATTTTGATGCAAAACTTGTTAAAACAAAACTATATTATGAGCAGAATTTGTAATCGACTTGTGTGAACGAAATGAACACTTTAAAAGTAACCTTTTGGCAAAAAAAATCATTTCCTATTAGTATAATGACTTAAGTATATTTCTGGAGGAGGGCACACAATGGATCATTTTCTAGCATTTTTAATGATTTTTTGCAAGATTAGTGGTACAGTTCTGAGTTTGAAACTTTAATCATATTTATGAGCACTGTAAGAGTAGTTTGGATAGTAGAGCCTTTGCAACGTTTTGTAGATAAGAAATTAAATTAAACTCAGCAAGTTGAATCGACTCTAGAGGTTAAATAACGAAAGAGATATGACTAAAGCAAGATAGGTAAAGTTTTTTGGAAATTCCCTTCTTTATTATCCGTATCTTATAGAGCAACTTTGGATGTCTCAAACGTAGTTTCACTATATGGGGTCTTGATTTCTTGAAAGTAGACATTTTTACATTTAATCCAAGTTTTGAAAGAACAAAAATGGATAAGAAACCAAGGAGTTATGATCGTTTTAAGTCGTTATTTAATTTCTGGGCAACAACTATAATAAAGAGTTTTGAACTTAAAAATGAGTTTTACTTGTTCTTTCTAAGTGTGTTGACTTACGAAACTTTATAAAACACTACTACAAGCATATGGAGGTGATAACATATCATAAAACTCATACGCATATACCTCATGTTGCATTGTAAACCTAAAGCGCACTATTATTGCATTAGGTCGCGGTTAGGATACTTGCACACTCATACTCGTTCTACCATATCTTTTGTATCACCTTTTGCTTAAGGTGAGTTTCATAGACCCATTTACTTTCTTTATAATTATTATGAAATACTTGGCGCGAGATACATTTCTTGCTTTCTAACTATGGACACAAGTAGCTTTAAACTTTTCGTATTGCCGGAAAGTTTTACTCATATTGCCAAATGAAGTCTCCACTAACATGAACCTTAATTACTTAGTGAAGCGCGAGATGAAGTTGAACTAGATCTATTTGGATTGTACTCCCCTTCAAGAAAGTGTTGAAAACGCTCCCCACCTGACCGATTTGTATTAGGTCTAACAATGCATTTTCCATTTTAGGAACCTTAGGTAATTGCAAAGCACCTACCATGGAGCCAACAACATGTAACAACTTGAACTTTACTTAAGGCTTCGGTGTCATGAGCTTAGTGCAAAAATAATTACTTTTTCTATGACATTGTATTTGTTATAATGGTCATACACTTGAAGTTTTGTGGTCCATCGACTTTAACATTAACGTTATACCTTGAGACTCACCGAAGACATTATTATTGACAATTTAAGTGCATGCAATCACATGTCCTTAAACTACATGTTCCATGATAACACTGGAAGTTCATGGTAGAGTCAACCAGTGGAAGTCGCATTGCATTGGATTTTACTACTTGAACATTATCGTTGATTGTACTCAAAATATTATTTTTTTCCTTGTCGTAAAACTTTGATGTCGTATTGTGATAAACCTTGTTGAATTTAATAAATCAACGATGTATTTTTAAAAACGTACTCAATAAATAAGGTCATTCTTTCTGACTGAGACCATTGTGCAATAAACCTCTACGCCCCCGTCACCTTCCTCTATGATATGTGAGAGGGTGTCACAATTGGTATCATGATCTCTGTTTTATAAGAACAAAGGTTGCCATTGAATAGGCTAGACTATAACCGTTGCATCATAAGCCCTCCGCTCGCATAATCATTAAACTATCATACGTACCCATTTACTTTAACAGTTCCTAAATCATTACTAAAACTTTTCTAAGACCTTGTGAATGAAGCAATGGTCTCGTTTATTTCTAAGACATTGTGAGTGAAACAATGGTCTTCTTTATTTCTAAAACATTATAAACAAGCTCTAGGTAGGTGACTTGTGCGATTCTACAAGAATCAAACTTGTGTCAACTGGAAAGAAACAATGGTGCGATTCTGTGTGAATCAAACTTGTTCCAGTATAAGAATTGACGGTTATTCATCATTTGACAAACAATCAAAACTTTCGAAGTGTTACAAAAGTCTTTTATAAGAAACACTTAGACTGTCTTTTCAAATCAATTTTCTCTTTATTACTAACTGTTTCATTACAGGATATCGTAAAGATGGAGATGGAGATGGAAAGTCCCAGTTCCTGAGATGTCAAGTAAATAACCGAATGCTCAGACACGACCTACACTTGTTATGATGTTATGAAAGACCTCATAAAGGTGTCAAAGCTTCCGCAAACTCTGATGTCAAGTATTCATTCACAAGTGCACAAGATGGCGAACCATTACAAGATGATGTAAGATTATGTTTGGGCAATGATCTCAAGAAAGCTCAAGATCACAGTCAAAGACATGTGTAAGATAAATCAAAAGATCTCTACACCAAACGTTCAAGATATTAAATGTCCACGAGCTAATGACGGAAGTAATAAAGTTTGGCATTTTCAGGGTGACCTCCCTTAGGGGGAGATTGTTAGATATTAGAAAAAGACTCGGTCACCCCGTGTATTTTACTATTTTATATAGCTCGTAGTTTAATAGTTAATAGTACGTTTTTCGGTTTTAAGTCGGGTTCAAATACCCGGTATATTGTAAGTACTATATATAGTCTCTTCCAACTTTGGAAGAGACAAGTTAGTCAAATATTCATTTGAAAAGAAACACTCTCTCTCTCTAAACTATTCTCTCTAGTGTTTCTCTCTCTAGAAACTAACCAGATTCAAGAATCGACCTCGGGTTATGATATAAGATATACCACAAAGGATATTCTCGATACTTGCTATTGCTATGACCTATTGATTCTCTTGTTTGCATTCATCAATGGTCATTTTCTCCTTTGTTCGTAAGAATATTCAATCTCTCTTTTTCAAAGTTCTTTGTTCATGAAAATATTATACTCGATATAACCTCTTTGCATTGACATCTACTTCTTTTGGATATTAGTACTTTTCCTTAGTTCCTCCGTTCACATTGATTATTGGTACCAAGAATTATTTTCAATGTTGATACATATTGTTACTCGACATGTGCTTCTTTGATCGTCGGAACGATTTGTTAGTTCTTCGCTTTTGTTTGTCTTCTTATCGAGTACATATATTCTATCATTTCTTTTAAGGATTCTCATGACAACTGATCTGTATCAACTCACACGTTGTAGTCATTTTATATGTTGCCTATTATTTATTCGATATTAGTTTAGTACCATATTTTATTATTTCATTGAAACCCTCGAATTCGTTTTAACACATGTCCCGGAGCTAGAAGTTATAGTCTTTGCACTGAAGATCTGGAGACACTACCTATACGGTACAAAGTGCACAGTGTTTATCGACCACCAGAACGAGCGAACTATACAAACTATGGAGGATATGCTGCGAATTTGACCTTAGAGGAAGTTGGGATACTCACCTACCCTTTGACGAAATTTTCTTACAAGAACAATTATCATGCCAGTACTAAGGTTGCTCCGTTTGAGATACCTTACAGTCGATAGTGCAGACCACCTGCTTGTTTGACCGAGATTGTAGTCAACTTACTGGTCCAGAAATTTATTCATGAAACGACTGAGAAGATCATTCGGATACGAACAGACTACAGACCACTCGTGATCGTCAGAAGAGTTACGCACACGTAAGGCGTAAACCGTTAGAATTTCAGGCCGGGGATAAGGTGACGTTAAAAGTCTTGCCATGACATGGTATGATACGTATTAGGAAACGATGAAAGTTAAACCCAAGGTATATCAGACCATTTAAGGTTTTAGCTAGGGTTGGCTCTGTAGCTTACAAAAACTCAACGACGTTCACAACACGTTTCACGTCTCTAAATCTAAAGAAGTGCTTATCTAACGAATCACTCGTCATTCCGCTGGAATAAATTCAAATTGACGATAAACTTCATTTTATCGAGGAACCGGTATAGATTATGGACCGAGAGGCCAGACAGTTAAAGCAAAGTCGCATCCCGGTCATCAAGGTATGATGGAATTCCAGGAGAGGCCGCGAAGACCAATTCCGAAGCAAATACCCTTACTTTTTCCTAGAAACCTCACCACCAGATACCACCAACTGAATTTTGAGACGAAATTCTTTTAACAAGGGAAGACTGTGGCAACCCAAAATTTCAGGTTTACGTTTATTTAAAAACTCGAACGCTTTACTTTGAACATGTACGTACTCGCTTAAATTTATAACCGGATAAGTTATCCCGCGTACTACGAGAAACAACTTTGAATGTACCCCGACTCTAGACTAAGTTTAGTCTACACATAACAAGTATGTTATGATCATCATAAGCATGTTTTATAAGTCACTTGCATTTAATTTTACGAGTTTTTCGTAAATCATTAAAAACTTGCATTTACTCTCATGCATGCATGCAATACTCAACCAATTCACCACCTTTACATATTATACAAATAACCATACTAGGAAAATCAAAGATGTAAAAATCCATCCCCTTACCCCCTTCCCCGCCATGACCGGCCACCACCCTCCCCCACCATGTACCACCATTTTGCTTTTAGCCTAACCACCACTCCCCCATCATGTACCACCATTTTGTTTCTAGCTAGTCTTACACATCTTGTTTTCATTCATAACTAACCCTTACATATTTTGTCTCTTGCCAAAATTAAACACACATTACCTTACTTCACATTGATACTCTTACAAGTTACCACCTTTAAGCCTATAAAAGTAGACAACTAGCTCACTTCTCACGCACACAAAAACACACACACTCACTCTTTTCTTCTCTCTTGAAAATGACACCACAACAACAACATATAGTTTTAGGATTTCAAAATTTCTTAATTATATTGCAAGAAGACTTAGGTAAAGGATATAAAGCTAGGGTTTTGGTTAAGTATTTTGGGTTAGATAGTATTCATTTGGGCTCTATATCATCATCATACTTGTAAGCATCTTCACTTTCAACTTTTTATACTTTATACATCATTTATATCATTTCATATCACTTAAATATGTTTGTAGTATAAAGATTTTGATGCAAAACTTGTTAAAACAAAATTACATTTTGAGCAGAATTTTTAGTCGACTTGTATGAATGAAATAAACACTTTAAAGTAATCTTTTGGCAATTTTTTTATTTCCTATTAGTATAATGACTTAAGTGTATTTCTGGAGGAGGCCACACAATGGATCATTTTCTAGCATTTTTGAATGATTTTTTTAGGATTAATGGTACAGTTATGAGTTTGGAACTTTAGTCGTATTTATGAGCACCTTAAGAGTAGTTTGGATAGTAGAGCCTTTGGAACGTTTTGAGATAAGAAATTAACTTAAACTCAACAAGTTGAATTGACTCTATAGGTTAAATAACGAAGGAGATATGACTAAAACAAGATAGGTAAAATTTTCCATAAATTCCCTGCTTTGTTATCCGTGTCTTACAGAGCAACTTTGGATGTCTAAAACTTAGTTCCACTATATGGGGTCTTGATTTATTGAAAGTATACATTTTTACCTTTAATCCAAGCTTTGAATGAACAAAAATGGATAAGAAACTAAGGAGTTATGGATGTTTGAACCTAAAAATGAGTTTTACTTGTTCTTCATAAGTGTGTTGAGTTACGAAACTTTATAAAACACTACTACAAGAATAAAGAGGTGATAACATTTCATAAAACTCATACGCATATACCTCATGTTGCATTGTAAACCTAAAGCGCACTATTATTGCATTAGGTCGCGGCTAGAATACTTGCACACTCATACTCGTTCTACCATATCTTTTGTATCACCTTTTGCTTAACGTGAGTTTCATAGTCCCATTTACTTTCTTTATAATTCTTTTGAAATACTTGGGGTGAGATGCATTGCTTGCTTTCTAACTATTGACACAAGTGGATTTAAACTTTTCATATTGCTTAAGTTACCATATTGCCATGAAGTCTCCACTATCATGAACCGTTAATTACTTTGTGTAAGCGAATGATGTGAATAGATCTATTTGGGATTGAACTCCCCGTCCGAGTATTGATAACTGCCACTTGACCGACTGTACTGGTCTATACGAACGCATTTCATTTGAGGAACTTTAGGTGTATGGCACCTACCTGGGCAACAACATGTAACAACTTGAACTTTACTTAAGGCTTCGGTGTCATGAGCTTAGTGCAAAAAGAATTAATTTTTCTATGACATTGTATTTGTTATAATGGTCATACACTTGAAATTTTGTGGTCCACACTTATGATTTACTTAAACCTATGCACTCACCATCATTATTGTTGACGTTTTAAGCATGTATTCTCGGGTCCATAACTAGCATGTTGCATGGCTAGCATTGAAGTTCATGGTAGAGTCAACCAGTGGAAGTCGCATTGCATTGAATTTTACTACTTGAACATTATCATTGATTGTAATCAAAAATATTATTTTTTCCTTGTCGTAAAACTTTGATGCCGTGTTGTGATAAACCTTGTTTAATTTAATAAATCAACAATATATTTCTAAAACGACTCATATAGAGGTCGTTCTTTATGACTTTTGACTTTGTGCTATGAACTCACGCCCCCGAACACCTTTTCGCTGCGATTTTTTGGGGGTGTGACACATATTTAGAGCTTTCGTTATTAGGTAATAATTGAATTGGTGTTAATTTTATAAGACTCTAATTTTTTAAAACCTTAAGTAATTTTCTGATTATCAAAACACGCTATGATACCATGTAGAAATTTGTAAACTACGCACACAAATATTTATTAAATCTAAATTCAACACAACACTCTAATCTTATCTCAATGAGATTACTAATAGCAAATCAACCAGAAGCATCATTGTTACTCAGGTGTGATTCATTCACTTACGTAGTGAATGTTTTATTAAATACAACTGAATACAAAAAAACTTAACAAGATCACGAGATTGAAATAACTTTGCGTGAAGAATTAGAGAGAAAGGAGAAAATTGGGTTATAAAACCCTAATGCAGAATTTTGCATTATATTCATATCCAACTTCAAGCTATTGACTTTGCCTATCTTTTATCTTTTAAACTTGACACTTCTTAGCTAATCTTTGTATTTTTGTCATAATTAGCCCGAGCTACTAAACAACAATAAGACAACAAAAGTCCTTACAAAACAATAGTTTTACACAATAATATTATAACTTTTATTATCTCCTCCTAATATGATTATGAAAAATATCAAACATGGATAACTTAAAACTTAAAAACTTATGTTCTGAAGAAAATGAGGTCGTTAACTTTTGCTAAATGTTTAATATGATAATATGATGATGACGAAAATGGTCAAACACAAAAATCTTTCATACAATAATAATATATAACTAGTTTATATAATCAAGTTGTGACATGTGTATTTTAAGCGTTAAATTGAATTTTTTGCTAAATAATATTTTTAATTGCTAAATGACGATGTTAAGTATATTATAAAATATTTTACTTTTTTCGCAATCTTATCATTAAATTAATTGATAGTAATAGTTTACAAAGTGGTAAAGATGTTTTAATAGTTTATAAAATGGTAAAGATGTTATAAAACATGTGACTATAATATATCAACATTATATGACTATTTCACGAGATCAAATCGCGACACAATGTCCTTGAATGTGTTAGTTTATGACTCAGTTGTTTTATTTAATGTTTATAAACGTTTATTTATTGTAAGAATGAAACAACTTTATATCTATATTATTACGACATCTTTTTTACAAAAAAGATATAAACAATATTATATCAATCAGATTCAAACGTTTGCGTCTTATATTCAAATTAAGATATGCGAATCAAATTGAGATTCAAAGCCTATTGTAATAAATAAGCAGCAACGAGAACATTCATATTATTATCACCAGCTTCAGAGATTCAAGACGGACTATAATCGATTGTTACTATAATACCCCAATTAAAATAAAATAAAAACAATATGTTATAAGTATAAAGTAAAATATGATTCCCGTATTAATATTAAAATGAGTATAATATGTACAATCAAAAATAGATTTATTCAACATGAATGTTAACTCAAACTAATACCAACGTGAATAGCCAATATATCAGTCAACAACACTCCTCCATCTCATCCTTTGTTGTCATCAAGTTTGTTCGGTACACATCTATATATTTACAAGCATGCATTCCTTTCACACTCATTATACAAAACCTAAACCAAAATCTTCCTACAAATAAACGAGGGTTGGAAAGTAGCCGAGTCCAACCTTGAATTCACGTAAAACATTAAAGAGTAAACATGTTGTTTTTCTAACGTAAAACTAAGACTGAATAGCATGAGTTCATGCATACACATGATTGTCAACGTCAATAATAAACAGGTGTGAAAATGGTGTATATACACAGGTGGCTATATAAAGAACAGAAACCCTTGAAAGAGTTAAATAACTAATGTAGTTTTTTTATATGATATATATAAATGGTGAATCGGTATAAGTCGCGGGTCTAAAACGTATTCACTGTATATGAAATTGAAAGCGATAAGTTACAGGAACATGCGTAGTTACTAAGTCTGAGATTTAAGCATGCGTTTATTAGTTAGAACATGGTTAAGAAATCTGGAAATGGTGTACTATAACTAAAGACCTGGTATGTTTAAATATATGTATGATATGGGCATTTAAGTAGTTTATTGCAGCTAGATGACCTAATATTATGATGTAGATGATTCTATTTCTAAGTTTTTTGAATTGTAATGTTGTATCAGACATTATACATTTGTTAAAGTAAAACTTCACAAATATATTTTTAATAAAACGATATCATCTAAACAATAATATACATACATCCATAATTATTTATGAATCAAATAGTTGGATTTCTAGATTCATGAACGTTATCAGTAGGCTATTACAAGTCAGATATGAAGGTTTTTTAATTTATTTTATATACGGAGTAATACTTCTATATTTGTAAACAAAGAACTGATGATACAACTACGTTACTAATAATACTTATCACGAACCACAAGTAGCTAAACAATTACTAAATAAAAATGGTTACTTAATTTTGTAGATAATTTAAAGCGGGAGTAAGTCGATTTGATTTATCAAGTAAGTGGTGATTTGTTTAAGGTACATATATTATATCCTTTCTTTTAAGTATTCGTATGATATTTGATCTGTATCTATTTTTACATTTGAGATCCCTATATATGTTCTGGGGTCTTTGATTCGTTATTCGTTTGCAACCTATTTGATCACTTCGTTGAACCCTTTGAATTCGTTTGAGATATGCTTCATTTGACATTTCCATGATATGAACTTATCTGTTTTGTTTAGACATAACCTTCTTTGAACATAATATGTTTCGTTTTGATATGCTATATAAACCCTTTGATTTGTTCCGATGCCCGAGCTATTAACTAGCCATGGAAGTACCATGTCACTGAGGCACCAATGGCGTGACACTATCTTTGGCGGTGTGATCAGTCCACGACGTCCCCATTTGTTTTGTGTGCTTTGTTATGCACTTGGCCATATGTGTTAAGGGGGCGTATGGATGCATCCTAGGTACTTTGTTCAATTCAGTTTAGTTTTGGTGCATGGTTTTGTGTGGTGCCAACACCCCATTGCACATTTTGGTTTGGTACTTGTGGAGATTGAAACTCCCTTGTACAATTTGCTATGATATATATATGATTATTTGATCTAAGCATTTGGCATGCTTTAGACATTTGTTTCAAGCTCGTGGGGCATTTCTATATGTTTTGTTTGGCTACTTAGTTCATTCAGTTATGATGATATATAAGATCTTTGATTCCATTTCGTTTACTTATATATATTTGATCTATCCATTTTGTTTATATATGTTCACTGAGCCTCTAGCTCAATCGCTTTTCTTTTCTATGCGGCAGGTAATAAGAGGGAAGCTGGGTTATAAGTAAAGAGTGCTTAGGAGCTCTTAGTGGACCGACTTGATGATAGCTTTCCCATTTCTTATATAGTTGTTTAGACATTGAAGTTGGATTTGTCTTTCGTTTAGACTTTGGAGATTGGATTTATTTTCATTTAGAAGTCATGATGTACTTGACAATTTATTTTCTTAGTTTTCTTGGTGAATGTTGTTGAACCATTTTATGAATAAAGTCTTCTGCTTGCGTTTGTTTTGATGCCATAAGTGTGACATTTGACCCATTCTCGGGTGGGATGTTACAATTATGATATCAGAGCTACAGGTTCGTCTTGTAGAACTTAGGTTATGACCTGTGAGGATTGGGTAGACATTTAGGATTCATCACATTCTTTTGAATTTCAATCTTAATCTCTAATTTGACTTTGTTCATTCGTTTGTCAATCGTTTAGATGCCTTTTCGTCCATTCTAGAAACTCTTTCATCTGTTATGGAAACTCTTTCATCCATTCTGGAAACTCTTTCATATGTTCTGGGAGCTCTTATATGTACGATCGTTATGTGTTTATTTTATTTGATACTAGTTCGACGCATTCTGTGATTCTTGTTACTTTTGCTAACCATCTTAAAGTTCCGTCTACACTATTAAATCACACCTTATCTATTTTTACGCCTACGAGAAATATGGTGGTTATTAGTCACGAGTTTAGGCGTTGTTCGTTACGTGTTGGTGACAATATTCGTTCTGCTAATTTGCTTGCTTTAGAAATGAGTGATTTTGATATTATTCTTGGTATGGATTTATTGACTCAGCATCAAGCTACTATCGATTGTCATACGAAATGTGTCATCTTTGGCGATTTGAACATTTTTGAATTTATTTACCCATGGTCTCCGACCTGGTAAGTCCATTAAAATCATATGTGAAGGATTATTGGAATCAATTAAAGACACTGTGTTGGATGGGCCTCACATCGAGATTCATCAAGTAGTTTGGAATTTTTCTGATGATCTACCGGGATTACCACATGTGTGTGAAGTCGAATTGACTATTGAGTTGATTTTTGGTGCGGATAGATTGTTTTAGTCATGACTCGAGGTAGAATATGATAGCAATAAAGGCATGTTTATGTGATGCAAGTATTATGGTGCCTGGCCAAATTGACAATAGTTACATCACATAACGTGAACTTGTTGGGATCACAAGATGTCTCGAGAAGTTTCTAGAACAATAAAGGTTGATGAGACAAAATCCTAGTTGTTTAGAACGATGTTTTACCTATCTCTAAAGCTTCGTACATAATGGCACCAATTGAATTGAAAGAACTAAAAGATCAACTTCAAGAACTTCTCGAACGTGGTTTTATTCGATTGAGTGTATCTCCACAGGGCGCACCAGTTTTATTTGTAAAGAAGAAGGATGGTGTCATGAGGTTGTGTATTGATTATAGAGAGCTAAATCGTATTATAGTTAGAAACATATATCCACTACCATGAATCGGCGATTTGTTTGACCAACTTCAAGATGCAAAGTTTTTCTCTAAGATTGATCTGAGGTCGGGTTATCATCTGCTACGTGTAAAGGAGCAAGACGTTTCCAAAACAGCCTTTCGTACTCGTTATGGTCATTATGAGTTTCTTGTGATGCCGTTTGGATTTACTAATGCTCTGACTATTTTTATGGACTTGATGAATCGTGTCTTTCTTGAGTAATTAGACAGATTTGTCATCGGGTTTATTGATGACATCTTGGTGTATTCGAAGATGAGGGAGGAACATGAGGATCATTTTCGTATTGTGTTGGAAATCTTACGTCAGAAAAGCTTTATACAAAATTCTTAAAGTGTGACTTTTGGTTGGGGCAAGTGGCGTTCTTAGGTTACATTATATCGGCTGATGGTAATACTATGGATCCTTCTAAGGTTGAGGCTCTTACTAAATGGCCGAGAATGACGACGGTGATCGAGGTTAGAAGCTTTTTGGGGCTTGCGGGTTATTATCGAAATTTTAAGGAAGGGTTTTCACTTCTTGCTTTACCTTTGATAAAACTTATGAGGAAAGGAGAGAAGTTTTTTGGAATGAATAATGAGAGAAGAGTTTTGAAGGGCTGAAAAGAAGATTAGTTTCTTCTCACGTTTTTACTCTTCCTTCTGGAACATGTGGATACCAAATTTATAGTGATGCGTCGAAGAAAGGTCTTGGTTGTGTTCTTATGCAACATGGTAAGGTTATCGCTTATGCATCAAGGCAACTGAAACCATATGAGATGAATTATCTGACACATGACTTGGAGTTGGCAGCAGTGGTTTTTGCTCTTAAAATTTGGAGGCATTATTTATATGGGGAAACTTATGATCAATCATAAAAGCCTCAAATATATTTTTACGCAAAAGAAGTTAAATATGAGGCAAAGGTGTTGGTTGGAACTTCTTAAGGATTATGACGTAAATATTTAGTATCATCCCGACAAGGCTAATATAGTAGCGGACGCACTTAGTAGAAAGAACTCTGGAATTATGGCTTATCTCAAAATTCAACCTAAGATTATCAAGGATTTAGAGCTCATGGAAGTCGAGTTAGTTGTTTGTGGTTCTGAAGGTTATATAGCTATCATTAAGATTGAACCTATTCTTATATTGCGAATCAAGGAAGCTCAGAAGGAAGATGGTGAATTATGGCATGTATTGGAACATTTGAAAGAGGGTAAGCAAGGAGAATTTTGGGTGGACAATAATGGTGTGATATGGTACGGTAATAGATTATGTATTCTTAACGATTCCTCTCTTCGAGAAGTTATTTTGACTGAGGCACACAGTTCTCCTTTCTCTATTCATCCTGGTTCTACGAAGATGTATAGAGACTTGAAGCAAAATTTCTGGTGGAATGGTATCAAACATGATGTGGCTAGATTTGTGGCGAAGTGCTTAACGTGTCAATAAGTTAAAATCGAACATCAACGTGCAAGTGGTCTTCTTCAGCCTCTAGATATTCTGACTTGGAAGTAAGATAAAATCTCCATGCACTTTGTAACAGGGTTGCCTTGCACCTTTAAGAAGAATGATGCAATTTGGGTCGTGGTTGACCGGTTGACTAAGTCGGCTCACTTTTTGCCTATTCAGCAAGGGTACTCAGTTAACAAGTTGGCAGAGATTTTTTAGCAAGAAATTATTTGGTTACATGGCACACCTGCATCAATCGTGTTTGATAAGGATCCGTGTTTCACTTCACGATTTTGGAAAGGTTTACAGAATGCTTGGGGAACAAGACTTAAGCTTAGTACCGCTTTTCACCCTCAAACAGATGGGTAGACTGAACGTACTATTCAGACTCTAAAGGATATGTTGAGATCGTTCGCTTTAGATTGGACGGGAAATTGGGATGAGTATTTGCGTTTAGTTGAGTTTGCTTACAACAATAGTTGGCATGCAAGTATTAAAGGGGCTCCTTTTAAACTTTTGTATGGCCGAAATTGTAGAGCACTTATTTGTTGGAACGAAGTTAGAGAGCAGGTTATAAAAGGTCCGGAATTGGTTGAGGTAACGAATGAAAAAGTTACAATTGCTAAAGAGAAGCTTAAGGAAGCTCGCTTACGACAAAAGAGCTATGCCAATTGTCATCGAAGAGCTTTGGAATTTAAAACTGGGGATCATGTGTTTTTTAAGTATCTTCGTGTAGAGGTTTTCAACGTTTTGGTTTGAAAGGGAAATTAAGTTCACGATTCATCGGTCCGTTCAAAATCTTAGATCGAGTTGGTGAAGTTTCTTATCGTTTAGCATGACCTCCGCAATTGTCTCATATTCATAATGTGTTCCATGTATCTCTTTTGAGAGGTTACAACTATCATCCGTTGTTTGAGCTATATTGATTTGAGATTTTTGTTTGCTTTGGTTTGAGTTTTGTTTGGGTTTTCGTTCGTGGTTAGATTTTGCTTTGGGTCATGTGGGAATAAGGTTTTGGTCCGCGAGGGGTTCTTTAGCTGTTCGTGTACGTCTTGGGGTTTTTTTGGGTTTGATCGTGTCTCATTAGATTCTGGTGTTAGTGTTCGTGTTTAGTTTTGTTTTCGATCTATTCACGTTTAGCCTGGAGGTAATTCTTAAACCTATTAGTTTATTATATAATCATAGACTGCACATGATATATGTTATAACGAAATTATAACTAGGTAATCACCAAGTGTTAATTTATGAGTCTCGCATTAGGTCTTGAAAATCTATAAGTTGAAATCATATCAGTTTGAAGATATCAAAATCTATAACCTATATAAATCTCTATAATAAGTCTTTGAGGTGCATAAACTGTGATAGTGTATAAATGGGCCCCCCCCCCCCCCAACCATTAAAGAAAGGAGTAAACATGTTTTTATGACGTAAAACTAAAACCGAATAGCATGTGTGAAAATGGTGTATATACACAAGTGGCTATACAAAGAACGAAAAAACCCTTGAAAGAGTTGAATAACTAATCTAGTTTTTTATATGATATATATAAATGGTGAATCGGTATAAGTCGTGGGTCTAAAACGTATTCACTGTATATGCAATTGAAAGCGATAAGTTACAAGAACATGCGTAGTTACTAATTCTGAGATTTAAGCATGCGTTTATTAGTTAGAACAAGGTTAAGAAATCTGGAAATGGTGTACTATAACTAAAGACCTGGTATATTCAAATATATATATGATATAGGCGTTTAAGTAGTTTATTGTAGCTAGATGACCTAATATTATAATGAAGATGATTTTATTACTAAGTTTTTCGAATTGTAATGTTGTATCAGACATTATACATTTGTTAAAGTAAAAGTTCACAAATATATTTTTAATAAAACTTAGATATCATCTAAACAATAATATACATACAACCATAATTATTTATGAGTGCTAGATACATGAACGTTATCAGTAGGCTATTGCAAGTCAGATATGAAGGCTTTTTAATTTATTTTATATACGGAGTAATACTTCTATATTTGTAAACTGAAACTGATGATACAACTACGTTACTAACAATAGTAGCTAAACAATTACTAAATAAAAATGGTTACTGAATTTTGTAGATAATCTGAAGCGGGAGTAAGTCGATTTGATTTATCAAGTAAGCGTTGATTTGTTTAAGGTACAAATATTCTATCCTTTCTTTTAAGGATTCGTATGATATTTGATTCGTATCTATTTGCACATTTGAGATCCCTATATATGTTCCTTAGCCTTTGATTCGTTATTCGTTTACAACCTATTTGATCACTTCGTTGAACCCTTTGAATTCGTTTGAGATATGCTTTATTTGACATTGTCATGATATGAACTTATCTGTTTTGTTTAGACATGACATTCTTTGGACATAATATGTTTTGTTTCTGTATGCTATACAAACCCTTTGATTTGTTCTGATGCCCGAGCTATTAACTAACATGGAGGTACCATGGCCGCCTCATTGAGGCACCAATGGCGTGACACTATCTATGGCGGTGTGATCAGTCCACGACGTCCCTATTTGTTTTTTATGCTCTATTCTGCCACTTGCCTATGTTGATATTGATTTGTAGGGTCGTATGGATGCATTCTAGGTACTTTTATTAGTTCAAGTTCAGTTTTGATGCATGGTTTAGTGTGGTGTCAACACCCCGATTGCCATATTGTTTGGTACTTGTGGAGATAGCAACTCCCTTGTATAATTGTGGTATGATATGTAATGTATAATATATATGATATATATTATAACCGGAGGCATTTGAACCATTTTATGCGCACATCATAACGCCATTCCCATTACTATTTTTTTATTTTTTGGTAAAATGCGTTCTAAGTTTTTTTGTAAAATTCGTTTTCTAAAAAAATTTGTAATTCCTACAAGATTTGAACTTGAGTTTGTTTGTAAGTATTAACAACCAACTCACCACAAAACTAGTTATTTTTTGATTATATCTTGCAACTTCAAATATATAAGGTGCAAAAGATAGTTACTTCTATTCTACTGATTCTAAAATTCGTTATATATTATATATATATATTTTAAATAAATTTAGGATTTGATTTTGAGAGATATCAATAAAAAAAACCGTGACAACTTAATATTTTAGATATTTTAGGTTCTTCAAGTTTCGCTTATTGAAAAGTCAGTATTCAAATCCTATAAGGTTTTTGCATTTTTAAATACGTTTAACCAAATCTAATTTAAGGGTTTAACTTTTTATGTAAACATGTTTTTTGTTATAATTGCAGATCAATTGATAATTGTATATCTGTCCTTGAACCCGAAGAGTGGGAAGACTGCTTCTATGAAAACTTTTGGCAAGTAAATGTGTGAAGGTGAATGTAAAAATATGTGGTTCTGTGATTGTGTACAAGTTGCATGAATAGATAAACTATGAACGTATACAAGCATGTTAGGTATAGCGCATAGCAATCATACATGGCGAACGACAAATACCATTATAAAAACTTAGAAATATATCAGCATATATGTGAGTCCCTTTGAATATGAATCTTACTACCTTGTTAAAGGTTGTAGCTAATATGAATAGATTCACACAAACTACAGGAGAAACAATGATTAAGAACACTATAAGTTATGCGGAATCTAACTTATAATGCAAAGAAGAACAATGAATATTGATAACTAAGCTTTTATATTGATTGCTAACTATGAGATTGACAATGAACTGATATTGATTGACATCTCTAACTATGTCGTAAGGGTTCCTTTTATACACTAAGGAAAACCCTAATCCTGGCTTACAAAACGCGTAAAAGATAATGCATATCTTTTCCTATAATATTTCATGCATATCTCTTAAACGGTACTAACTATTTTATACTAATGGTACTAACTATCTGAGCAGTACTTAACACTTTGTACTATCAGTACTAACTATTACTAGCGGTACTAAGTATATAACTAACGGCACTAAGTTAGGAATGTATAATTCCCAACACAAGTTCCTTCCCCGCTTTCCTTGACCAGAGAACATATTCTTTTAGTAAACGATGGATCAGTGACGCTCAAGCAACCCCCGGCTCTGTTTCACGGTAATTTGTAAAACAACATTGAATCCATTTTTAGTACTTATGCAATTTATTATAACCCGCTATTGTGTTTGTTCTTAGCCTAATATTATAACCCTTTGTTCGCCATTGCAACTCATATGTATGTGTTAACAAATTTTGTAATTTACATTTTGTCTAAAGGAATACACACTGGTCACATATTTATTATATTTTTTTGACATGAAACCACCATCTTATTTAAGTATTGTTATGTTTATATGCAGTTGACTTTAAAACGTTTAGAGAAGTACTGGACCAATATTGCATCTATGTTTGGAATGAGCCCGATGGAATCAAAATAAGGGTTCATGGGGGTAATTATAAAATAACTATGTTTCTTTCTATAGCGGAGAAAAAGAAGATGTACCTTTTTAAGGGGCAGGACATGTTTGAAAGTATAAGAAGAAGGATTGAGAGGGAACATAATCTGACTCGTGGATCTTACGAACTAAGCTACAAACACTTTGATGCATCAGTTGGGGAGCAAGTGATCTAGACAGATTGTAACTGGCACGAGTGAACTTTTCCTTTTTCATTGTTCGTAGCTTCTTACTGTTAGCTTCAGAGTTATAGTTTCTGTGATTAACATTTTGACTTCCATATGCCTCATGCTGTCATGCATATATGACCCTGAAGCTATCCCAACATATATTTTTTAATTAATTTCATATACACAAGGCAGGGTGATCAGAGGTCCCCTGGAATTATCCCATTGGCGGTAAAGGATGCTTTTAGTATAATTCAGGAGGTAAGTATGGCTGAACTCTTGATACTATGAATGCAAGTTATACTTGTCTTAAAAGGAAGATCTGATAATCTTGCTATATTTTCAGACTGCAAGTCCTCATAATCAGTGCATATTTTACTGTTAAATACCGAGAGTCTGGGGGTGTAAATTTTTTGTCATAATAAACCTAAGAGTTTGTTCTTGCATTACTCAAGTATTTTATCACTTTGATTACATTCTTATATAAAAATAATTGATGATGTGTAAAGGTATGGAAAAGGGCATGTTAGTTAGCATTATAGGCATGCTGGTCATTGCTATTCACTCGAACTTGAAACACAACAAATTTTGGATTATGTTGGTTATAAGTATGTTAACCAATTAAATCAATCAAAAGTTGGTAGCAAGTCATCTGAAGAGGACGAGGACGAACAAGCTCAAGTCTTGGAAGGCTTGCTTCGCTACATGTTGTGCACAACTCAGGTATATATTTAATCCTATACACTTATATCTTTTGTAATCACACAAGCATAAATGTTTGACTTTTACCTTGATATTACAGGAAGCAACCATTGTTCCTCCTTATGTATCCTTTGCTATAATACCAATTGGAGTATGTTAAAATTAACTCTAATGATCTAACGGTTGAAGGGATCACTGCCACAAACTACCTGAAGTTCAAGGATACGATCGTTGATGAAACATGGTACGATTATTAATTAAGTTATCGTTACAGATTGATAAATGTTTGTTGAAACTTAAACAAGCTCTAATAATATTCAAATGTTTTCGTAAAGAATTGCATATGGGTCTTGTCATTAAGCGCAATGCAAACCAACGCTATGCCACGAGTGGAATTACAACTTTTCTTTTTAAAGAAGTCGCAAAAACCTTCCAACTCAGGTGACTGTATATTACAGTTATTATTGTTTTCTATTGTTCCCTTATAGTTAAATTTGTTTTCAAGAAAGTCAAAACGAATTGATTTGATCGTATATACAGGACTTTATGGTAAGAAACGATATGGGATGTGGATCCACTATAGGTCCTATACTTGCTTCTGGAATTGGTATCCGCACAATTAATTGTGGAATCCCTTAGCTTTCAATGCACAGGTGATAAATTTAACCCGTACTAAAAATGATTTCTATTATATTTTTTGTTTCTTTAAAAGCAGTTGCTCCAAACGCTCCATTGGATCATCTTAGGTTTGTCAATTTATTTGTGTATATTTTCTAATTATCGCGTATGAATATATGATAATCTAAATATTCGAACAACTAAACGGCAGGTC
>BQNB010074664.1:1188-31714 GCA_026074375.1 Tanacetum coccineum | reverse complement strand
CGTCTAGGATATCCATCTTTCTTCTTATCTTTCAGAATGTGTATCGATTACCGGGAGTTGAATAAACCTATTGTAAAGAATCATTACCCATCACCCAGAATCGATGACTTATTCGACCAACTTCAAGGTCCGAATGTCTACTCGAAAATCAACATAAGATCAGACTATCATAAATTGAGAGTAAGGGATGAAGATATTCCTAAGACTGCTTTCAGAACAAGATACGGACACTATAAAATTCAAGTAATTTGGTTTAATTAACACACCTACCGTATTCATGGATCTCATGAATCAGGTGTGTAAACCATACTTAGACAAATTCATAATAGTGTTCATCGATGATATTCTTATCTACTCTTATAACAAAGAAAAACACGCAGAACATCTGAAAATAATTTTGGAAATTACCCAGAAAGGAGGAATTGTATGCCAAATTCTTCAAATGTGATTTCTGGATCGGTATCGTGAGATTTAATGTCTCATTTTCCTTCTCATAGTTTTGGAAAAATCTTCTACCTAACATCGTTTTGATATCATGTTTTATGCTTAAGTAGGATGATTTATAATCATCTTATTGAAATGAATTAGGACGTTTCTTCATTTGAATAAGGAAATTATAAATCACCAAACTTTGAATTTATAAATTCTCAGTTACAAGGATTGGGACGCCTCTGTTTGTAAATGAAAAATTATAAATGAGTGGGTTTAAGTATGACATTCATACAAACAAGTTCCTTTCAATCCGTTTGTACAAATAATTCCTTTTCTTCACTTAATCGTTATCATTATTACCTTCATCATCTGTTCATCTGTATCCCACATGATTAGCAACTCTCTTACAATTCATAATCATTCCTTGACATCTCTCCAGCATTCGACTAAATCTCGGGATGAGATTTCTGTAAGGGGTGGAGACTATAACAACCCAAAATTTTCATCAAATGCAAAATCAACCTATTTTATTATGATCACAATTGTACGGGGAAATTTTTTGCTTTATTACATTACTTGCTTTGCCAATATCTCAATATGCAATGTATCTTGCATAACTGGCAATCCTATCCTCATATATGTCAAGCAAACATCATAATATGTCAAGTCAATATCATAATATCATTTTTTACAAAGTACATTACTCCTATAATGTACCATTCGCAACGTTATATCAAAACGGGCTTTAAACCATTATCGTATACCTCTAAACCCTAATTCCATGAAAGGTTAATATCTAAAGCATATATACAAGTCATATAACATCTCATTTGAATAATATATTTCCCTCTAAAATAAGGTACAAGTCCTTTAAAGCATAATGTACAAGTCATTAA
Organism: Tanacetum coccineum; assembly: GCA_026074375.1. NCBI lineage: Eukaryota > Viridiplantae > Streptophyta > Magnoliopsida > Asterales > Asteraceae > Tanacetum > Tanacetum coccineum. Next base: position 30,386 of record BQNB010074664.1, on the reverse strand, counting down.
TGCATGATATCCAAATAGCCATTTTACCTCCGTTTTCCTAAGGAAACTTGTATAATCCATCAAGTACAAGTTACAAGCAAGTCATATACTTCATTTACATTCCATAATCATCTTCATTTATAAGAATTTATGAAATTAAACCTAGAAACCCTAACCCAAGCAAAATACTAAACAATGACCCGTTTCTCGATATTTATCCATTTTAAACTTCAACCAACACTCAAATAAGTTGTAATAACTTAATTTACAACATTATCATTTATATTCTCTCATTATTTCATCATTTCATCTCAATTATACATGAAATAAATCCAAGAAACCCTAAACGTGCCCTAATTTGACTTTGGACCCGTTTACTCGTTTTCACCCATTTTAAACCCGAACCACCTATCAATTCTTGATTATAATCCTTAATACAAACCTTGTGATCATTAATCCACACTTATAACTTAGATGTACTCAAAATCCAAGCTCAAAAACTCAATCTGAGCCCTAATAGAACCCGCGACCTCTTTTCTTGCAAAATGACCCATTTTAAGCTTTTCTTTGCAAACAAGCACCTCATGACTCACCTCCTTACTTCCCATAGCAGATTACAAGAAGGTATAACACATTCCATGGTTGCTAAAATGGTCACATCACTTCCCTTGGTCCCTAAGTCTTGCCGAATTCAAAAACACCACAAACCAACTTCCACCTTGCAATCCTACCACCTCTAGACCTCAAGACTCATCATGTAGCATCTACACATCACCCTCTAGCTCTCACACATGTCCTAACCTGGTCTCTAAGCACCCTTAGTCACCAAGTTCTAAAATGGGTATAAATAGGGGTGTTATGCCTTTATTTCTACTCATCCCCCACTTCCTCCTCTATAACCCATAGGGCTCGCAACCCATCCATTCAACACACACCTTCATTTCTTCATCTAATTCATCAATGGCTGCCAAGAGTTGATCAATAAGTATTCTAAGAAGACCCAAGTATAGAAATCAAGAGAAGTAATCAAGCCTTGAAGCCCCGAAGCTCCATTTCTAGGCGTACGAAGTGAAAACGACCCATTCGACCCATTTTTGATCTTCAAAGCTCAAACCCAGGTTCTATGATCTTCAAACCTTCTCCCATACTCTTATAATGTTATAATGATCATGAATATACTCTTGTTAAAGCTATTGAACTCAAACCATACACGTTTTTTCTTTTTGATCCAAAACCAAACCCATAAACCCTAATTTTGCGTTTTCGATTAATCTATGAGCTAATATTGTTAAATGTTGTTATAATCTATCTTAACTAATGTTAATATAACCACTTTATTAAGTCTTGACAAGATTTGAATTAAAAACCTACGCGTTTTCGTTTTAAAACCCTAATTCGACCCGTTTTGATTTCTGGCTTAATGAATCGTTATTTTAAACTTTTGTTACGTTAAAACATCTTATTTTAGCTTATATTAATAAGCTATAACCTGCAAACATCTTTTGGAATGTTAAAAATAGCTTGCATGCAAATTAGGACTAGTTTTGTAATTATTTTCATGCAAAGGGGTATATATTGTAACTTTTTGAAATTATTAAGTCCAAGGGCTAAAATTGTCATTATATTAAACTTATAACTTCAAGGGTAAGTTTTTCCAAGTTTTAAAGTCAAGGGATTAATTAATATATGCTTATTAAATTAAAAGGACTAGTTTTGCAAATGTTTATAAATCAAGGGTATAAACTGTCAATTAGATATTCTATATAAAATAAATATATAATTATAAAACATTATAATCTTATTGTATCACAATACTAGGGAAATTCATGTGAGGGGTTCCATTTGGGTATTTGTTCTGACGAGTTTGCTGGGTTTACGATTTAAAGTGCCCTGACTCCTCAAACAATACTGCGTGGCCTCTGGATTATGATTGCCAACAATGATGCAATACTTCCATAATTATTCAATCAAATATCATTAAAACTTTCTCAAAGTCCTAGAGTACAATCAAACTAAGACTTGACATATTATCCCAGGTTGCGTATGACGAAGCCGTTACTTTCATTCCATATACCTTTGCTATCAATCAAATTTCCCTATACTGTTAAGGTGAGTTCATAGCCTCACTTTTAAATCTCTTGAATGTTTTATAAACCCGTGAGGGGGATACATGCTATAACATAAACAAGTGCTTTTCTTAAATGTATGCTATCATAATATAATTATTACTTGATGATCCAAGTCCCTTATGCCAAAAGAACCCCACAATCATGACCAAATTAATCACTTACAAGTGAACGCAATATTATGAAAGGCCTATTGGGATAAACGCCATCCCGTTTATTGTTAGTCCGATAGGTAACCAAATACACTATATTTGAATTTCATATGTATATGGAAATTACCTACACCGGGGACCATTATCTATATATATCATTATTGATATATACACAAGTCAGTTTGTGTGCCATGAGCTTAGACGCAATACTATAAACACTGCTTTTATAATAATTGTACTATATAATTATCACTTTTTGATGATTGTATTCAACACTATTTTATCATAAACCTATTGATTTCACTCAATCTTTTTGTTGACTTTTTAGCATGTTTATCTTAGGTAATTGAGCAACTTATGGCACGGAGTGGCGTAGACTTGAAGACGGCAAAACTGTTATCATTCAAACTTTATGTTTTAGATTTTGGGACCTTTGGTTTGTAAAAACTCTGTTGAATAAATGAATGATAACTAAATTTTTAAAAACGTCTCTTTTTGATTCGTTTTCTATGATATACTAATTGTTACCTTGAAGTAATACCCCAGATTAGCTTCCGCTGCTATATATGAAAATGGGGTTGTTACAGAACACCCGCCCTACATTGTCAAAATACCTATGACACCTCGTAACGTCTCAATCTTTCTTACTTCTCATAATTTGTAGAAACATGCCGATTAATTCGAACACAACTTTAACCCATAACCTCATAACGTTCCATTTTGGAAACATGACTTTTGAAATTCGACTCTTTTTATTTTATTTACTTAGTTCGATTTTAGAAGAAAATAATTGCAACGAAAAAGGAATATGTTCACAAGGATTCGAAGCATATTGTAACGCAAAATAACGAATTATTAATGATAATTTAAAAAGCTATTGCCTGTCTAACAGGACAAAATACCGCAATGCTCACGACTTGAAGAACATGGTCGACATTAGGTAGCCAAGGAAAGGGAATACCAACAACAAAACAAACGACAAAAGGTCATGAGAGTTTTCACTGCTAGACCAGATAACAACAATGGATATGTAGGAAAGTTGCCTTTCTACAACCGAGCGCAAGTGCACCACACTGTACCAATAGCACTGTATAGTGCAACATCTACAAGAGAGTTGGTCATATGACCTAGGTGAATGTAGGACACCGTTTCGATAACAACTTAAGGCTACCAGAGACAAATTAGAAACCTAGGGTACTTGTTTATGAGTGGAGAAAGCCAGGACATTAAATAGTGATTGGGTATAAAGTTGAACCGTGTGAACCAGATTTGGAAGGTAAAAGTGCTCGCAGGAACTCCAACGTCATCAAAGATAATGCTGACACTTAGGGGGAGATTTCCTACTTTGACTAGTGAAACCTAAGTAGACTTGGACCGTAACCCCTAAGAGATTTGCACTAGTACTTCCTAATGAATTTCATTGTGTTGTGAGGTGTCCTTGTAAATCCTCTAATTAACTCAGTGACATGACAATTCTGTTATTTTACACTCCTAAAATTATTCCCAGTCTTAGTAACCATTGTCACTGTATTTCTATATACCTATTTTGCTATAGTTTTCTAACATACCTTGCTGACATTGTTACCTAATTGCATCATCTTATAAATCATTTTGCTACATCTCATAAACTATTTGCTTCATCTTACAAAATCACTTGTTGTCATCTATAAACTATTTCGTTGATATTTATAAACTATTTTGTCGTCATTTATAAACTATGTTGTCAACCACTTGTTACCATATTATAAACCTCTTGCTATTACATTATAAACTGTCATGTGATTTACTCATAAACTATTTTCCGCTATCATACAAAATATCTTGTGCCGTTCATAAACACTTTGTTTTCGTCTTCCGAATTGATTTGCTACCATAAAAACATAATCATTTATACGATATAAAATTTTAAACATAACACTAGTTTTTAATGAAATGAACATTGCATCGTTAGATCTTAATTAAATCATAGCCTGATCACTATGTAAAAAGTTTTAGGAAGGACCATGCTATGCTAAGAAATATTCACCAAAATTTTTGTCAATTTATCTCACTTTCCATTTCTAATTTCCTTTCTCTTCTCTAATATTTTCAACGGGGATTTAATTCATGTTTCTTACTAATATTTTGCATGATATTCATGAGTTGGTTTTCATGTGTATTCGCATTTCCCAAGACGGCGTAATCAGTAGATATTCTCCCTCACCATATCATATAGAAACACCAACTCTAGCCGAGATACCCAAATCATGCTCCATGTAGTCCGCCCACGATAATTATGATTGTAAGATGTATAGAACATAATAAACTTTCCTCCCTAATTAAATTATAACCAAGAATACTAGAGATTTTTCTTTAATAATTGACTACTTTAGTGAGTAGAATTATGAATATTATAGGATTTCTTGTACCAGGCAAACTTCTTATGGGCCTGAAGTTAAAGCAAAGGACGCAATTATTGCAAGCACATAGAACCTAGCTGATAGAAGCTTCACATGCGCTGAGTTTAACCCTCTAAGTAATATCGTCTCATTTTCCTTAGAGACTAAGTACTCTGTTGAGTTAGCCGACGGAAGGATCATATGAACTGATATTATTGTTCGAGGTTGTACCTTAAATCTTCCAAATCATCCATTTCACATTGACTTAATAGGGTAGTGTTCGACTCATTATCGATATGGATTGTTGTCGAGGTACCATGCTATAATTGTTTGTGACGAAAAAAGTATTCGTATTCCCTACGGCAATGAGACATTAACAATTCGAGGCGACGGAAGCAACGACGAGAGTAACTCGAGATTGAATATAATCTTGTGTGCCAAAACTTAAAAGTACCTCAAAGGTGCCATGTGGTTTCTATTTCAGGTGATAAGGTTTCAGCAAGAAGGACGGAGCCGACTTGAGGACGTGCCGAACGAATTCCAGGATTTTTGACAGAGTATTTACTAAAGACTTACCAGGACTTCCACCAGCTTGACAAGTCGAAATTCAAATCGACTTAGTCCCCGGTGATGCACCTGTAGCACGAGCTCCTTATTGATATCGCACAGTCTGAAGATGCAAGAGTTATCTACTCAATTGCAAGAACTGGCTGACAAAGGCTTCATAAGACCAAGTTCCTCACCCTAGGGAGCTCCGGTTTTATTTGTCAAGAAAAAGGACGAATCTTTCAGGATGTGTATTGATTATCAGGAATTAAGCAAGTTTACTGTGAAGAACCAATATCCAGTTCTGAGAATCAACGATTTATTTGATCAGTTGCAAGGGTCGAGCGTCTACTCCAAGATCAACCTGAGGTATGGTTACTACCAACTTAGAGTTTAGGACTTGCTATGGCCACTACGAGTTCCAAGTAATGCCTTTTAGATTGACCAACGCACCAACGACATTCATGGATCTAATGAATCAGGTGTGGAAACCGTATCTGGATAAATTCATGATCGTTTTCATTGATGACATTCTGATCTATTCTAAGAGCAAGGAAGATCATAAAGAACACCTTAAGCTGATTTTGGAATTGCTTAAAAAGGAGTAGTTGTAAGCCAAGTTTTCAAAGTGTGAATTTTGGCTTCCAAAAGTGTAATTTCTCGGTCACGTGATTGATAGTGAAGACATTCACGTTGATCTTGCTAAGATCGAGTCACTCAAGAAATGGGGCTCACCCAAGATCCCATCTGAAATTCTTAAATTTCTAGGCCTTGCCGGTTATTACCGACGATTCATCAAAGGTTTCTCAAAGATCGCTAAGCCTATGACGAAATAGACTCAGAAAAGCATGAAGCCTAATTAAGGAGAAAAGAAGGAAGCTGCTTTCCAAATGCTGAAACAAAAAGTTATGTAGTGCAGCGATTTTGGCTTTACCCGAAGGTAGAGAGAACTTCGTGGTTTATAGTGATGCTTCGCACAAGGGTTGTGGCGCATTTTTGATGCAAAAAGGAGAAATCCATAGCTTACGCAATCTCTCGCCAACTTAAGATTCATGAAAAGAATTACACTACACATGACTTAGAACTTGGAGCAGTAGTGTTTGCTTTGAAGAAGTGGCGACATTACCTGTATGGTACAAAGTGCGTCGTGTTCACTGATCATAAGAGCTTGTAGCACATTCTTGGTCAGAAAGAGTTGAACATGAGACAACGCCGATGGTTGGAATTGCTAAGTGATTACGATTGTGAGATTTGTTATCACCCGAGAAAGGCGAATGTGGTGGCAGATGCTTTGAGCCGAAAGGAAAGGATTAAGCCACTACGAGTTCGAGCCTTAGTAATGACTGTAGGTCTGAACCTTCCCGTGAAAATTTTGAACGCTCAAGCTGAGGCGAGAAAGGAAGAGAATTACGAAGCAGAAGACTTGTGTGGTATGATTAAGAAACTCGAACCCCGTTCTGATGGAACGTTATGTTTGAAGGACCGGAGTTAGATACCATGTTTTGTTGATTTGAGAGCTGTGATTATGCACGAGTCGCATAAGTCGAAGTATTCTATCCATCTTAGATCTAACACGATGTACCATGACCTTAAGAAGTTATATTGGTGGCCCAATATAAAAGTAGAAATTGCCACATACGTCAGTAAATGCTTGACTTGTGCGAAGGTTAAGGCTAAACACTAGAAGCTGTCCGGTTTGCTAGTACAACCTGAGATTCCCCAATGGAAGTGGGAGAATATCTCCATGGACTTTGTGACTAAACTATTAAAGACGTCGACTGGTCAAGATACAATCTGGGTGATTGTTGACCGACTCACTAAATCTGCTCATTTCCTGTCAATGAAGGAAACAGACCCGATGGAGAAGTTAACGAGACAGTACATGAAAGAAGTCATCTCGAGGCATGGAGTGCCAGTTTTGATCATCTCTGATCGTGATAGCAGATTTACCTCTCATTTCTAGCAGTCACTACAGAAATCATTGGGAACGTAATTGTATATGAGCACCGCTTATCACCCGCAAATGGATGGTCAGAGCGAAAGGACCATCCATACATTAGAAGACATGTTGCGTGCTTGTGTGATTGATTTTAGAAAAGGCTGGGCTCGGGTTGTAGACAGCCAACTCACAAGACCAAAGATTATCCATGAAACCACCAAAAAGATCATCCAAATCAAAAGTCGTATTCAAGTTGCACGTGATAGACAAAAGAGCTATTGCTGACAATAGACATAAGCCTTTGGAGTTCCAATTCAGGATAATGTCATAGCTGAAGGTTTCATCCATAGAAAGGGAATTGATACGCTACGGCAAACGGGGAAAGCTGAACCCACGTTATATTGGACCTTTCAAGATTATTGCCAAGGTTGAAACCGTTTCATATTGACTTGAACTTCCAGAGCAACTCAGCCGAGTCCATACTACCTTCCACGCGTCAAATCTAAAGAACTGTTTATCCAACGAAACAATTGTTATTCCGTTAGATGAAATCCAAATCGATGACAAGCTTCATTTCGTCGAAGAACCAGTTGAAATCATGGACCGTGAGGTCAAGCATTTAAAGCAGAGTCGTATCCCTATCATCAAGGTTCGTTGGAACTCAAGGAGAGAGGTCCTGAGTTCACCTGGGAACATGAGACCAGTTTCGAAAGAAATACCCGCACATGTTTTCAAAACCCTTATCTGCACCGATATCACGTCCTGAGCTTTGCGGACAAAGCTCTTCTATCACAGGGAAAGATGTAACACCACCTCGTAAAAATTCTAATTATCGACGTTGACATTTTTCGTGAATTAAGTTACTTTATTAATTGCGTGTAATTTTTGTTTAACCGGGGAAGTTTCACCCGCATTGAATCAGAGAATCATTACCAAGATGCGTCCCGCTTGCTAATAATGTAGCCTTTGGTAAATGTCATGTTTTTTGCGTTTTGGTAAATATTTAAATTTCAAAATTTCTTTTAAGTTATCGCTTGTTTTCAGTTTTTGCGCAACCGTCGATGTCGTATACAATATCTTAAGTGGTAAAGGAAATATCCCACGTTCATGGGATGTCCTTTATGCATGATCAAAATCAAAATTTAAACCCCCCCTCCCTCCCCCACCCCTCCCTGTGTCCATCTGTCACGCACAATTCTCCAATAAGATGGTTTGGATCATCGTATCTAAAACATTTTCTATCACTTTTGCCATTCTTATCGTCTCGGCTTCTTTGAAAGATCTTTTTGTCGTTCCTTGGTTGTCTAACGAATCTTCCTCTTCTTTTGAAAAACTTCTTAAAGTCTCTTACCGCCATGGCGTACTCTTCGTCTTCACTTCCAGAAGTCGAACACTCCTCATCACTAGACTCCTTCTTAGCCTTTAAAGCGAGAGATCTCCTTTCTCCTTTAGCTTTGACTATTTCAGAATCTTTCTTGATGATCATTTCGTGAACTTTAAGTTTCCTGATAAGTTCATCAAGAGATAGTGATGTTAAGTCTTTCGACTGTTCAATCGCCGTGATCTTTGCTCTCTATTTAGGATGTAGAGCCCTAAGAAACTTCCTAACATAATTCTTGCTAGAATAACCTTCATCAAGAGCTTTTAGACTAGTAATAATAGTGTTAAATCTAGCAAAAGCACTATCTATAGATTCTTCTTCGGAAATGATGAATTGTTCATGTTGTTGAACCAAAAGGTCGATCTTATTATCTTTGACTTGACTATTACCTTGGTGGGTGATTAACAAAGTTTTCTAAATTTCTTTTTCCGTATTACACATGCAAATCCTTTCATATTCTTTTCTTGGAAAAGCATTGTAAATAACCATTTTGGCTTCATTATTTTTCGCAAGCCTTCTTTTAAGATCATTGGTTTGTTTATCAAAAGGGACAACCTAATCAAGTTTGGTTTCCGGATTTTGAATAATAGGTTGAAAATCATCGTTGGTAATAACATGCCAAAGATCTAGATCTTTTGATTTAACATATGTCTTAAATCTATTTTTCCAATAAATAAAACTATCACTTTCAAAAAGTGGTGTCTTTGCATGGATTGCCTTTCTAGATATTTGTTGGAATCCATAGATCGATCCAAGCTTTAAAATACAATACATTTTAAAAATCTTAAGTGACCTTAGCTTCTGATACCAATTGTGGAAACTAGAATGGGGGTTGAATAGTTTACCGGTTCATTTTACGTATTAAAAGTTTGCTTTCAAAATACTTAGATTCGAGTTGTATGTTCAACCAATCAACAATATGAATCAACAATGTAAATATCTAAACTAATACTAAATAACAATGACAATAATATAAATAGATAAGGAAAGGAACAATCAAACCAATACGCCAATATTTATAGTGGTTCGGCTATGAAGCTCCTCTTCGCCTTACTCCACTCCCTGAGTATCCTACTCGAATTTCACTATGTCAACAAGCTCCCTTTAGGCGTAGAAAACCGTTTACACGTCGCTTACGTTATTTTTCGACACTAAGCTAGATGTCGAGTCCTAATCTTAGCTAGAACTAATCTACCACTTCACAAACACTACACAATCACAAGATCTACACTATCGGATCTACACACAATCCAATCACATAATTACACAAGATAATTATAAAAGAGATTTGATACTTAGAAGAAGAGAGGATAGATCACTAAATAACAATTCATTTCTTGGCGAATATGAATGTTCTTCTCTTGTACTTGATAGAAGAATGATAAAGATGAGATAAGATTGGATCACTTGAAACAAGATCAAACAATATTAGTGATCAAGAGATTTAGAGAGAGAAAGAAGGTTTTTAGAGAGAGAAAGTTATCTAAAAAATTCGTGCAAAGAGGTATGTTTTTCTGCCAGAAATAGTGCAGTATTTATTGACAGGATTTCCAATGGCTAGCTGGTGGCGGTCCTGGCGGTCCCAGATATATCTGGGGACCACTAAGCTTATAAGGGGGCCGCCACTAGACTACGCTCTTGTTTTTGTCTTTTTGTGGGGAAAGTTGTATCTGGTATAGAAGCTTTCATTTTGGGGGAAAACCCAAATTCAAATTTTATTATTTAAATAAATATTTTCTTTTATTTAAAAGTATTTTTGTATATTTATTTTGTAGAAATACTTTTATGAAAATGTAATGCTGAAGAAAAAATATTTTCTTGATCACTAATCATGCTTAATGATTTGTTTGTACATACCTTAAGTGATTAATCTTAGAAATGGAATTTTACGATTAATAATTTGTAAACGTTTATTTTTATCGTAAATGTTTTTACATTTTGTCATTATCAAAACGTTGAGAGGTCGAAAAATATAAATAACGTTTTTAGACATTATTTGTATTAAGAAATATGATACGGCGTATTTGACAATCTGACCCGTACCCTTAGATACTTTTTTTACAGGTTTCAATACGGCATATCCTGGTTTTGGGATACGGCATATCGACTTCTTGTGCAATTTTTCATTTTCATTTTTTGTTTTCTAACCATCGAATACCGGAGATAGAATTGCATTGGTTTTTCTTATATCTTTCACACGTCCTTACAAAACAAAAATAACGACTTTGGTGGAGTATTAATATTCTAGAATTCTGTGTGTTGTAGTCATGTTGGTATTCAGACTCGCATTTACAACACATGTTCTTGCTCATAAACGCAACATGGAGGATCATACTGAGCAAATCCCAGGGGAGTTTCTCATTCTAATTCTTTTAATTTTATGTCCTTAATGTTATATTTATACAATGAGGTTGTTGTATATCTCAAGTGGGAGGAGGAGAATTAGAACGCTTACTTGTCCTATTTTTCACAATAATATGCCTAATTTATGCCTAAATTTAAATTTTTTAGCATACTTTTGTAAAATTCGTAGTTACATAACCCGCACACATAACCCTTAATTCCAATTGTGGGGATTTAGCCTTTTCGTTTCTTCCAATTTTACCCCTACATTCCACAAAAATAAGAGTGTGCCGGTGACTGTAGTAAACTTTAGATCTTGGCTTGGTATATCTATTCGAGACCACCATAATAAGTACTATTCTAAATATATGGAGTGACATGTCTAAATTGATAAATTTTTAGGATTGCACCAAAAAGCCTATACATGTTGTGATATTAACTAACCACATCAGTTAGTTAACCCCCGTATAAACCCCTTTGTTTACTCTCATTTTTAGAGTAAGATACCCTCCGAAAAACCTGCTGAGCCATTCCTTTCTTTTTCTTCCACAAACAAATATTTGTTTCGTTACACCTTTACACTTTAGCCTACCCCATTAGATTAAGTCCTATTTCGGTTGCTAGTTACTTTTGTGTAAAGTATTGTATTTCCTGGGTACGTGTGCGTATTTTCTATCTTTGGTTAGGTCGAGAAATTGCACAATGCAATGGGAATGTGAGAGTAGTGTAAATTTTTAGTATTTGTTTTTCGTGTGTTTTACTACTTTCACGATTATTTTTATATCCGAAGTATGAAGGATTATGGATATATTATCCGGATCTATTGAGATCGTGAGATGGTGAAAATAGAACGAAATTCATAGTGTTTAAAAAAAGAAAAAAATACAAAAATACAAAAAAGTGACTTTGTAGAGTATTGTTGTATGTTGGTCGAAATAAACCAACCATGTATCTTTATGTATAAAGTGGTGGAAGTTTGGGATTTGGTCGTTATGGGAACACCAACTAAGGTTGTTTTGATTGATCTATTGATCAAGGCATTTATGAGCCTAATTCGTGTCCACTAAAGCCTGAGTATTCCGTTTCCATGTTAAAGCGTGAGTTGGTCTATGATTTTGTGTCTTTTTCAAGGGATGGTCGAAAAAGTTTCTAGCAACTATGTACCTTATTTGTTCGGACTTAACCTATTTGTTTTGTTCTTTATATTTAACACCAATTATTTTCTCTTTCATAATCCTTAATCTTTGGTTTGCTCGAATGAGGATGCGAGCAATCACATGTATCTATTCCATCGTTATGGATGTGTATGTGTGATTTTATCCGCCTTGTTGGTGTATTTCCATTGGAGAAAGGATTAGAAGATTCCATACCCTTTATTGTTCTTCATCCTAACTTTTGGTTTTACTCGAATGAGAAGTAAGGAATCATGTGTGTCTATTCCATCGTTATGGATGTGTATACACGGTTTCGTCGGCCTTGTTGGTTTACGATTATTGGTGAAGATTACTAGTCCTATTCTTTAGCTTATTCGAGTTAAGGAGTGATCAATTACATATGTCTATTCCATGGTTATGGATGTGTATGTGTGGTTTCATTGCCTTTTCTGGAATATTAGTATCGATAGAGAGTAGAAAGAATGATCAACCTTTTAAACCTTAACCCAATTTACCTTTTTGGATTTGTTACTCCTTAGCTTTAGTAGTAAAGGTGTGTATCCTTGCCAAGCTTATGATAGAATACTCGTCATGACCGAGCAATTGCGCGAATTACTTAAATGTTACCACATAGATTAGTTGAGTGATTTGAATGTTTTCATTTTCTTACTTCGTGAGGTGTTTGGTTGTGTACTAGTAATTGAACAAAAAATTGCTTAAAGGAAAAATCCTTGACTTCGATTGGGATACATTTTCATAAGTTTTTTAAAGTCTACTTAAGGACAAGTAGGATTCAAGTGGGGAGATATTTGATGACATCAAATAACGTTTATTTTATAGCATCATTTATCCTATGTAAATTGCCCATTTTGTATAATTATTGCATGAATTGGTACTTAATTGCTTAAATTTGTTATTTGCATTAATTATGGAGTAATTGGTGAAGTTTAACTAAAAGGCATACATTTTGGAGCTTAAACAAAGAAATCTAATAAATACTTGTAGATGTATCAAATAACTTAACAAATGAACACAAGAAAGTCTAGAGAGAGAAAGGGAGGGTTGTAACACTTAGAGAGAGAAAGAAAGGAAATGTGTATTGATATGAAATGAAACAACCAACCAGGTGTGGAGAGGGGTATTTATACCTAGCCTATGGCCGGTCAACATAAGGGAGTCTTATATTGACCCGGTTAGCTTGGTAACTTTCCAAATATTATGCTACGAGCTATTCTATGATATATTGGAAGTGACCGAGTCTTTTCTCGATTTCTAACAATCTGCTCTTAAGGAAGGTCACTCCAATTTATAAAAAATTAAGCTTAGCATTCTATGAATGTCTTCAATCTTTGCTTGTAGTCTTGTTTTCTTTATCTTTATCTTGTGAATCTTGTTGTAGTAATCTTTACACTTTTAGGCTTTAGCTTGTATCTTTATCTTGACTTGTATGTGATCTTGAGCTTCTTGAGATCATCAACCAAGCATAATCTATTTACACCATCTTGTAATCTTTGCCTTCTTATAATCTTGTGACTTTCGGACCAACATGCTCATACCTTTCTTTTGTCATGAAAAGCTTGAAAATTCATCTTTCTTGAAATTCTTTAACTTTAATACTTCGTCACTTTAAGGAAGACGTCTGGTATCAGAGTATCGGAAGTCTTTTGAAACATGTACTTGAGCTTTCATAATGTCTTTACATATGTCGGTCGGGTATGAGCATGTGGCTATGAATCTGACTCGTCCTTGACTAGATGCTGCCACCATCGGGAATGCCTGCAGGTTTAGGTTAGTGATAATCAACAGATATGGATGGGAGTGTCTTTGTCACTTTGTCGAATACGGTTGCAATAACCACAGTTCCCCGCTGATTAGTATAAATACTGCCTCTGATCAGATAGAATTCCGAAGAATCTTCTTGACAGGTTTTCGCAGCTGTACTGGCCATTCTCAATACCAGAGTGTCTCAAAGCAGACAACACGGTAAGAGTGAATCGATAAGTTACTATCTTCCCGATTGAGTTGTCAATTCGTGTTTAGCTTTCCTATGTCCAAATACCCTTGTGAGGCTTCCCATGGACATAATATTTAAAATTGATTTAGGAAAATCAGTCGGTGTGTTAATATGCAAACGGTTTTATAACACACCAACAGTTTTATTTTTTTCAAATATCATTCGTCAATTCATAAGCTGGACCGAATCGATATCCATTGTCACAAGTTTGATCCATATAGGATCTTACAAGTCACCTACCGCAGAGCTTGTTTGATGTTGGCTCTGGAAGGATTTCCATCGTCATTGTGAATACTTTAGTATCACTCTGATGTTCTGGCAATATCACAAGGATAATGCGTAGGACTCTTAAGATTTTACTTGTTTTCACAATGTGTGATTTAACAAATATTATGTATTAGTGTCCTAATGAGATTTATGGATGATTTCTTTTATGGCTCTAAACTCGATAGTGCACATTTGGTTTTAGTAATCGGAGGCTGGACTTGATTGCCACCTTTTCAATATCAACAATCTTGGAGTGACAAAGTCAATAGAAACATATGTAATCTCCGTGAGTTTTGAAACAAGAGTCTTTCTGACCTTGAGTGGCTGGGGAGGGTTGTCCATTGCATCACTGGGTCCATGATGACTATCTTCATACTAGACAACAGCTTAGTGTTTCTGATAGCATATGTATTGACCCGATTTCTGCCTAAGTGTAAGGAGGGATTCTTTCTTTTCATCCTTTAACTTAACTTTTCTTTTTCATTCTTCAGCCCCTTCAATGCTTACCAAGACTTCATCACTAACACCTTGTTGGGTTTATACCAGTGTTAGCTATGTCTTAGTCCGCATTATTCCCTTTTCTCACTTTACTCCTTTTTTCATCATACCTAAGGACTTCTATTCTAACTAATGAAATGTCCCTGGGTAGATCCCTCCGGTTTAGGCCCGGGTCCTAAACGGAATTGTTTAGAATCCATTGCTGTCAACTCATCAAAATCAACGTGAATAGTTTCAATAATCATTAGGGTTCTTTTGTTTTAGATTCAAAATGCTTTCTTTGCAGGAGCGTAACCAACAAAGATTCCTATATTAGCTTTAGGTTTTAACTTACCTAGGTCTTCACCGTCATTAGTGGGATAGCAAAGAGCACCAAAGACATGAAGATAAGATAAGTCAGGTTTTCTATCATGAAGAAGTTCATACGGTGTTTTGTTGTGAAGTTTTCAGATTAATGATCAGTTTTGAGTATAGCAAGCTGTCGCGACTGCTTCTGCCCAAATAAATAACGAAGCCTTTAAAAAGATCAACATTGTGCAAGCAGCTTCCACTAAAGTATGATTCAATCTTTCGACAATGTCGTTCTGTTGTGGAGAGCGAGCAACTGATGTTTGATGTGAGATTTCGACTTCTTCATAGTAAGTTCTTAGTGTTTGATTGACGAATTCAGTTCCATTATCAGTCTTGATGTTAACGGTTGCATTCAGACGAACTTGAATCATTTTGAGGAATTTAATCATGAACTCTGGAATTTCATCCTTCGATCGTACAAATTTCACCCATGTAAACCGATAATAATTATCAATGATAACCAGTACATATTTTCTCCCATTGATACTTTGAATCCTCATTGGCCCGAAAAGATCCATATGCAGCAGATAGAGTTTTTCTTGAATAGAGTCTTCAGTTTTGGGTTTGTGGGAATGTTTCTTGCTTTTACTAAGAGCATAGGCAGAGCACAAGTGATCCTTCTGATACTTTTATTTTGGAAGACCTCAAACTAGACCTTGTTTGGCAAGAGAAGTGATATAATCAAAGTTTAAATGAGATAATCTTCGATGCCACAACCAAGACTTGGTCTTTGAGGCCTTAGACAAGAGACATATTGGAGAGGATAGCAACAAATTTTCCATAGATAAAGTGTATAAGTTTGAACCCCTGGATCCCTTAAGTAGATCAACACCTTCTAAGTCACGAATGAAGCAGGTGTGTTTCCGAAAAGCTACTTCGAGATCGGAATCACAAAATTGTCCCACGGAGAATAAGCTGTGTCCTAACCGTTCTACATAGTAAACCCGAGATATCGTAACCTTTCCCATTTGATAGTCTACATAACCCATTATCTTAGCAATATGATCATTCCCAAATCTGACGGTACCCAAGAATTTACTGACGAAGTTGATGAGTTGAGAGCTATTTCCGATCATATGCTTGGAGCATCCGGAGTCCAAATACCACAGAACAATTTGGACAACCTGCAATCGTTAAGAGAAGGAGATGGAACATCGGAAATAGTGGATCCCCAAGATTGATTGGGTTCCTTAGTGTTAGAAGTCTGAGATTCTACAATCTTAACTTTGCTACTAGAACCTACAGATCTTGATGCTTTTGGTTTCCTACTGTATACCTTAAGTTCTGAGGATGGTGTGATTACTGGTGTTATAGTGGTTTCCTTAAAAGGCACTTCTTTAGTGGAGGTAATCCTAGTTAAAGGGCACCTATTTCCAACTATAGTGAATATTCTTCCAGTAGGTTTCTAACTATATCCAATTTCAGCAAA
The DNA here is from genome assembly GCA_026074375.1 of Tanacetum coccineum. Taxonomy (NCBI): domain Eukaryota; kingdom Viridiplantae; phylum Streptophyta; class Magnoliopsida; order Asterales; family Asteraceae; genus Tanacetum; species Tanacetum coccineum. The sequence goes on along the minus strand of BQNB010074664.1, from coordinate 13,829 downwards.
CACCTTACCCATAGGTTTCCATAATTTTCTCATTTTATTTCTTTTGGATTTAGATTTAGAATGCATATTCACATCATTCACATAATCAATAAGACACATATCATGATTAGCATCAAACAAACATTTGTTACTGATAGCACAAATAGATTCAAACTTAGCATTTCTCATAGAATGCTTAACAAGTGCATTACTCATAGGTTCAGAAATAGAATTCGTCTTATTCAAACTAGATTTAAATTTCCTAGAGAGTTCTTTTACTTTATTCTTCTGATTTTTACTTGGTGGTCGGGTGATCCTATTTTAATATTTTTCTTTGTATTGCCTGAAGGCTTTGATCCGCTAGCACTAGTAGTGGTGTTTGTCACACCCCCAAACAGGGCCTGGACGGAATACGTGTCCGGATGCGTGACTTCACTGAATATCTCAAGTACAAAGCAAAAAGAACGACCTCTAAGGGTACGTCTGAAAATAAATACCGTTGCATAAGATAAAATAATAATAAGTTTTACATCATCTAAAAAGGTTCAAATAGAAACATGCGGAAGCTTTAATAAAGTATGAAATCGTCAACGGTTTTCAAACATAATATTAAACTGGTGACTGGTCCAAGCAAGAACTTCACCTAAATCAAGCAACGACTTTCAAGCTAAGCACCTGAGAAAAACATGCTTAAAACGGTCAACATAAAGTTGAGTGAATTCATAGGTTTAATTTAAGGTAACAGTGGACCACAAGATTTTACAGGCATGCGACAGTTATAACAGATACAACTTCACATAAAAGGTATTTATTTACGTTGCACTAAGCTCATGACACCGATGCTAATTCTGAGACGTAGCTTTCATATAGCTATAAGTTGCATTGCCCTAGAGGAAATCCGACCTAAAACTTCCTATCCGAAATTCGACATGACATATATTCGTTTAATCGGGTGACTCGTGGGTAGTAAGTGCTGCTTACCCGGATAGGGATAATTAGTCCCAATAGATTTATTTATTCACTCACGCTTACTTAACCAATCCGAGACCGGTTAGAGGTAACTAACGGTTCATGATAGTTTTGGGCAATAAGAGGTCTAGCGCTACTTAGGCAACACGTAAACAGGGAAAATTCTCACGAAAGTACTTGTGTCCGATTTTAAAAACAAGCAATGTTTCTCACCCCAAAGTTATAAAACATTTATTCAAAACGAGTAAAAGTGCGGGGCTATGAACTCACCTTAAGCGAGTTGTGGATCAAAAGAAATCAATCAAGTGAAGACGAATCACACGGTCCTAGCGACAACCTAGCATATAGTTGTCGTTTAAGAATGATGTACAACGAATAACGCTTAACGCAAGAGCTGATCATCCGAGCATGAGTAGACACGGCGTATCCTTTTCAAAACGTACTTTCGAAAGTTATAAGTTTTGACAAGTCTCGACACTTTGAAACATCTTCAAAAATATTTCGTCTTTTAGTGTATTTTGTCTTTTAGTGTATTTTGTCTTTTAGTGATTTACGTATATTTATATTTATCGCATTGTTCGGCTCTTTACCCAATAAACCTAAATATTGATTTAAAACCTTTTGAAAATGATGATTTTAAATCGTTAATTTATTCATTTTCCGATAGGTCACCCATGCTAGTGCTTCCATCGCACGAGCACGCTTAACTGTCGGTTTTTAAATTAAATACGTAGGTAGAAAAACGTAAATAGGTATTTTAGTTTATTTTCATGGTTAATTATATGTTATTTATCATTTATAAATAATATGCTTTTCGGAAAAATCTTATAAAAATATATTTTCTCAATTTATCCTAAGTATATAATTATTATAAAATTTCGGCATGACCCGTTCGTGTTTACACGCTTTCCAAAGTCATAGACTTTAATCAAAACTCATTTTCAATTTAAATTTCACCAGTTCGGTCAATCAGAATCCTTTACAACTAGCCCTATACGCACAAATGTATTTAATAAGTCCTTGGTCCATCAATAAGCTATCATAAGCTCTTTATAAGCCAAAACAACATAAGCCGAACCCAAAGCTTATGGATAAGTTCGTGGTTCGTGAGCTTCTCGTATGGGACGTGGCTTAAAAGCCCATTATGTCTTACTTGGGCTTATTTGTTAAGCCAAATAAGCTTAATGCTTTGTCCTTCCAAAAATAAGCTAAAAATAAGCCGAATAAAATATAAGTTAAGTCAAATAAGCTCGAACAATATTTCTTTGTGGTTTCCCTTATTGGGTCGAACCAAACATGAGCCCAATAAGCTCAATAAGATCAAATAAGCTTTCCCAAGAGCTTGTTTAAATAAGCCGAACAAAATAAGCCGTAAGTTAACATTTTTATTATTCAAAAATAAGCACGATCACAAAACTTTGATTTCCTTATACTTGTTTTATTTATTTTCGAAATATATGTGTAACCTTTTAAGGTTTACGTAGTTTAAATATATAAACTTTTACAAAACGTTTATACAACTTGTTTATAAGGATGATGAAGAACATAAAAGTACAAGTATTTATGAAAATTTAGTGACTTACAATGAATGAAGGTTTAGAAGGATGATTAAGACTAAACAACCCAAACGTTGTTTATAAGATACCTGAATGATCAAACAATCAAAAATCTTCAAAGGTTCTTGATCAAAGGTGAAAAGTTTATGAGTTTATATGTATGTTGTATATATTTTGTGGGTTTTGGGGAGAACAAAGAGCAGAGGAAAACTCAAATGTAGTGTGTGTAAATAATGAAGGAATGAATGAGATGAATGTGGTATATAAGAACAAAATTTCACACACCAATAGTGTGTTTGATGGATGTGCCGTTCGAACCAAGCCAAGACACAATGGAGACCAATTTGATCCACCAATGGCCTCCTCTAGTACTAGCCCTTGTCTTACACATATGTTGGGATGTTGGCGCATGCCTAAAATTCAAAAATGGCATCCCATGCATGCATGTTGGTGGTACTCGGTTATGGTAGAGCCAAGAGGGGACCATTGTGGTCTCCACCATGCAAGAGTTAGTGGGTTTGAGATGAATTAATTTCCATGGTTCCTAACTTGCACATATTGATCAAGTAAAACACGTAACAGGCGAATAACGAAAACGAGTAACGGTATCACAGAAAATTATGAAATTTTAGATATTGCCTTAAAATTCTAAAACGTGGATATTGCCAAAATACTACAACGTTTGGTAACCCGGTTCACTCCCGGTAACGTTTCTCAATTAAATGCGGGACAACTTCCCGGTTAAACGTAAAAATTAAACGAAACGTTAAAAATTCAAATTATCAAACGGAAACGGCTAAAATATTGATCGAAAATTTTTGGGGTGTCACATCCTTTCCCCGTTAAAAGAATTTTGTCCTCAAAGCTTAAGACGTAGCATTCGACGAAGGTTCAGGATTAGCAAAAAGATACAGGTAGTTTTTCTGCATTTGGTCTTCACGCTCCCACGTAAACTCAGGACCTCTCCTAGAGTTCCAACGTACCTTGACAATCGGAATACGGCTCTGCTTCAGACGCTTGACCTCACGGTCCATGACCTCGACACGTTCTTCAATGAAGTAGAGTTTTTCGTCGATTTGGATTTCATCCAACGGTATAGCTAGGGTCTCGTCAGCTAGGCACTTCTTCAAGTTCGAGACGTGAAACGTACTATGAACTCTACTCAGCTGCTCTGGGAGTTCAAGTCGATAGGCGACGGTTCCAACTTTAGCGATAATCTTAAAAGGTCCAATATAGCGCGGGTTCAGCTTTCCCCGTTTGCCAAAACGTATCACTCCTTTCCAAGGAGATACTTTCAACATGACTTTGTCTCCTACTTGAAACTAGAGGGGTTTTTGTCTTACGTCAGCATAGCTCTTTTGACGATCACGAGCGGCTTGGATGCGACTCTTGATTTGGATGATTTTCTCAGTCGTCTCGTGGATGATCTCTGGGCCAGTGAGCTGACTATCTCCGACTTCAGCCCAGCAGATAGGTAATCGACACTTACATCCATACAATGCCTCGAATGGAGCAGCCTTAATGCTGGTGTGGTAACTGTTGTTGTACGAAAATTCTACCAATGGCAGGTGTCTATCCCAACTTTTTCCAAAGTCTAGTACACAAGCACGTAACATGTCCTCCAATGTTTGAATGTTCCTCTCACTTTGACCATCAGTTTGCGGGTGATAAGCTGTACTCATATCCAATTGAGAACCTAGAGCTTTATGGAGAGACTGCAAAAAATGTGAAGTAAATCTGCCATCATGGTTAGAAATGATAGAAACTAGCACGCCATGCCTCGAGACTACTTCCTTCAAGTACTGTCTCATCAACTTTTCCAACGAATCATCTTCTCTCATGGGTAGGAAATGAGCAGACTTGGTTAGACGATCTACGATTACCCAAATCGTGTCTTGACCAGTGGCTGTCTTTGGCAGCTTGGTGACAAAATCCATTGTTATGTTCTCCCATTTCCATTGGGGGATTTCTGGTTGAACCAACAGTCCAGATGGTTTCTGATATTCAGCCTTAACCTTAGCACATGTCAAACACTTACTGACATATGTGGCGATATTTGCTTTCATGTTAGGCCACCAATACAACTTCTTCAAGTCCTGATACATCTTATCCGATCCAGGGTGGATGGAATACTTTGACTTATGCGACTATGCATAATCAAGGCCCTCAACTCTCCAAAACACAGAATCCAACTCCGGTTATTCAAACATAATGTTTTGTCAGCACGAGTTTCTAGTTTGTTAATCATACCCTGCAGATATTCATTTACGAAATTCTCCTCCTTCCTTGCCTCGGTTTGAGCATTCAGAATTTGCTTTGGAAGGTTTAATCCAATCATCATCACTAAGGCCCAAACTCGCAGTGGCTTAATCCTTTGCTTTCGGCTCAAAGTATCGGCCACCATGTTCGCCTTTCTCGGATGGTAACGAATCTCACAGTGGTAGTCACTTAGCAGCTCTAACCATCGTCGTTGTCTCATGTTCAACTCTTTCTGATCAAGAATATGCTCCAAACTCTTATGATCAGTAAACACAACGCACTTGGTGCCGTACAGATAGTGTCTCCATATCTTTAGGGCAAACACTACTGCTCCTAGTTCTAAATCATGGGTGGTATAGTTCTTCTCATGAACCTTGAGTTGGCGTGATGCGTAAGCTATGACTTTCTCCTTCTGCATCAATACTGTGCCCAACCCTTGTGCGAAGCATCGCAGTATACCACAAAGTTCTCACTTCCTTCGGGTAAAGCCAAAATCGATGCACTACACAACTTCTGCTTCAGTGTCTGAAAAGCAGTTTCTTCCTTTTCTCCCCAGTCAAACTACACACTCTTTTGAGTCAACTTCGTCTTGGGTGACACCCAATCCTTGATTGACTCAATTTTAGCAGGATCAACGTGAACGCCTTCACTATCAATCACGTGACCGAGAAACTGTACTTTTGAATGCCAAAATTCACACTTTGAAAACTTAGCGTACAATTCCTCCTTCTTAAGCAATCTCAATATTAGCTTAAGGTGTTCTTCATGTTCTTTTCTGCTCTTGGAGTAGATCAAAATATCATCGATGAATACGATTACGAACTTGTCTAGATAAGGTTTGCACACCCGATTCATCAAATCCATGAATACCGCCGGTGCGTTAGTCAAACCAAATGGCATTACTTGGAACTCGTAGTGCCCATAGCGAGTCCTAAATGCTGTCTTTGGAATGTCTTCCTCCCAAACTCTGAGTTGGTGATAACCGGATCTCAGGTCGATCTTAGAGTAGACTCTTGATCCTTGAAGTTGATCAAACAGATCGTCGATTCTAGGAAGTGGGTATCGGTTCTTCACAGTAAGTTTGTTTAGTTCACGGTAGTCGATACACATCCTAAAAGATCCATCTTTCTTTTTGACAAACAAGACCGGAGCTCCCCAGGGTGAGGAACTGGGTCTTATGAATCCCTTGTCAGAAAGTTCTTGCAACTGAGCGGATAACTCTTGCATTTCAGATGGGGCTAATCGATACGGGGCTCGTGCTACGGGTGCAGCACCAGGGACTAAGTCGATTTGAAATTCAACTTGTCGGGTAGGTGGTAGTCCAGGCAACTCTTCTGGAAAGACTTCTAGAAAATTCCGCACGATCGGCACGTCCTCAAGTCGCTTCTCTTCCGACTTGTCCTCTTCCTTCTTGGACATAACTTGCGCAAGATAAACTTGGCATCCCTTCTCAATGTACTTTTGGGTCTTCGTACATGATATGATATTCAACTTCGACTTACTTCAACCATCAATATCATCACTTTGAATTATCAGCACTTCATATTCATACGGAATGCGGACGACCTTCTCATCATAAACAATTACGACGTGGTTCTTCGCCATCCAATCCATACCAATGATGACGTCGAAACTACCTAGTTCTATAGGCATTAGGTCGATGTCGAACGGATGACCTAGTAACCCTAATGTACATCCCTTAAGGATAATATTCGTTTCAAAATTTCTTCCATCAGCTAGTTCTACCACATAACTAGTGTCTAAAGTGGATGGGGAAACATCAAGTAATGCACTAAATGTCGACGACACGAAACTCCTATCGGCACCCGAATCGAATAACATAGAAGCATAGTAGTTATTGAGAAGGAACGTACCCATGACGACGTTGGAATCAGGGTTAGATCCTCTTTCATCGATGACATATGCTCTTGTTGTAGCTTCGTTGTTACCCGTCTTATTTCCAGTCTTGTTTCCAACTCTGTTCCCATGATTCTGGTTTCTCAACTTTGGACAATCTCTCTTCACATGTCCCGGTCTCCCACACTCATAACAAATAACACCTTGCTGATTCCCAAATAGGGCTCTTTGCGTGTTTGGAACAGCAGCTGCAGATCTGCAATCTCTCGTCTGGTGACCAACTCTCTTACAGTTATTGCACTTCACAGTACATGGCCCTACATGGTGGTATCTGCACTTGTTGCAGAGTGGGTGAGGTCCAGCATACCCTCTCCTCTCATTGTTCCCAGCCGTGTAAGCTCTAGCCACATTCTGCCCACTAACATTTTGCCTCTTGAATGGCGGTTGTTGTCCATGGTTATCCCTTGGGTTACTTTCCATCCTCCTCTTATTCTCAGCACTCCTTGCAGCATAACCCTGGAGCTTCTTGTCCATCAATTGGTTAGCAATGCGTATGGCATCTTGGAGTCTAGCCGGATTCGCAGCAATCACATTCCCTTGTATGTTGTCTGGTAAACCTCCAATAAACCTCTCCACTCTGTCCTCTTCATCAGGGACCATTCTATTACACAACAAAATCAACTCCTGAAACCTTTGAGTGTAAGCAGTCAAGTCGTTTCCTTTCACAGTCAGATTCCATAATTCAGTCTCCATCTTTTGAATCTCGTTCCTTGGACAATACACCTCAGTCATTAACTTTATAAGTCCAACCCATTTCATGGCATATGCAGCATCAACACCAATTGTTCTCTTAGGGAGTTTCACCAAGTCAAGGCACTGTCCTGCAGTGCGCATGTAGCATATTTCACATGGTACTTCGATGGACAATTACTGATATTGAACACAGTCTCCATTTTCTCGAACTAGCGGGCCAATCCGACAACGCCTTCACTTCCTAAGAAATTATGTGGCTTGCACTTCAAGAAGTCTTGGAACGTGCACTCTCGAGCCACTGGAATGAAACCTCTATAGTTCATGTCATGATTCCCATTTATGTTTCCATTTCCGTTCCTTCCTCCGTTTCCATTTCCTCCATTTCTATTTTCTCCATTTCCATTTCCTCCCTTCTCACCTTCTTGTTCATCCCTACTCTCATTAAGGGGTTCAAGGTTCATTGCGGCTTCACGTGCCTCCCTCTCTTTAGCTACTCGGCGAGAAACCAAGTCTTCAATCTCCTCATGAGTCATAAATGCTCTAGATCCTATGTTAGGCATCTTCCTACAACACAACAATGTAACGCTCAATGAGATTTTTGGGTGATGCGAGATCACTAATGGTGTTAGATAAAATTGACGGTTAATTCACATGGGGAATGCATGATCATAATATATTCATGGTAACGCCATGATGCATGATGCAAAAAGTATAAGTAAATCAAATTACGACATCATAACATAGATAAATATCGATTTCATATCATCAAATATTAGTGATTACATCACATAGTTTTCAAAATACAGAAAATACGAGTTTCTAACGCTACGGTCACTACTAGACGCTACTGATCAATACTACAACACCAATGAACGTATCTAAGGACGGTAGCCCATGTGCTTCCTAACACACGCCTCTAATCTGCCAACTCTCACTCGATCATAAAATTAGAGACGTCGTATTTGCCTCAGCTCTCTCTGCATATGTGACATGCCGTGCTGGAGTCGGTCAACTCTCTGACCCTCAACACTCTTGGTACCTCTGAGCCTCTTGTTATCCCTCTCCAACTCACTAATCTTCTCAGTCAAGGCAGTGACTGCGGACTCAACCCCAACAATCCTACTTCCCTGCTCCCTCTGGACGCCCTCAATAACTTGTACACGATGGAATGGGATAGCCATTGTGTGATCATGGAACCTTTGCACCAAGCTCCCCAAGGTCTTATACGTACCCTCTACTGCTCTCTCCTCCTGAACATCCTCCGACACAACCGGGTGAGTAACCCTATCATCTCCTCCCTCAACTATGTCTCTTGTATCCGTCCCAATCTCATCTCGTGCAACATGAATGGGTAACTGAATGAATGCAAAATGAACGAATGAATGAGTGGGTCATCGAGTACGGCATGATGAAATGGAATACAAAATACTTATAGTAATATTATTTATACTTAGTATTTAATACATATATATTATCTACGTAGTACGTATACGTAAGGTTACGTAAGGCACATATAATCACGTAAGGATCACATACTGATTATAGTCTAGACCTAGTTAAACTACCTGGTTCTCTATAACCTTGGCTCTTGATACCAATCTGTCACACCCCCAAACGGGGCCTAGACGGAATACGTTGTCAAAGGCGTGACTTCATTGAACATCTCAAGTACAAAGCATAAAGAACAACCTCTAAGGGTACGTTTGAAAATAAATACTGTTGCATAAGATAAAATAATAATAAGTTTTACATCATCTAAAAAGGTTCAAATAGAAACATGCGGAAGCTTTAATAAAGTTTGAAATAGTCAACGGTATTTAAACATAATATAAAACTGGTGACTGGTCCAAGCAAGAACTTCACCTAAATCAAGCAACGACTTCCACACTAAGCACCTGAGAAAAACATTCTTAAATCGGTCAACATAAAGTTGAGAGAATTCATAAGTTTAATTTAAGGTAACAGTGGACCACAAGATTTTATAGGCATGCGACAGTTATAACAGATACAACTTCACATAAAAGGTATTTATTTACGTTGCACTAAGCTAATGACACCGATGCTAATTCTGAGACATAGCTTTCATATAGCTATAAGTTGCATTGCCCTAGAGGAAATCCGACCTAAGACTTCCTATCCGAAATTCGACATGACATATATCCGTTTAATCGGGCGACCGTAGGTAGTAAGTGTGGCTTACCCCGGATAGGGATAATTAGTCTGAATAGATCTATTTATTCACTCGCGCTTACTTAACCAACCCGAGATCGGTTAGAGGTAACTAACGGTTCATGATAGTTTTGGGCAATAAGAGGTCTAGCGCTACTTAGGAAACACGTAAACAGGGAAAGTTCTCACGAAAGTACTTGTGTCCGATTTTAAAAACAAGCAATGTTTCTCACCCCAAAGTTATAAAACATTTATTCAAAATAAGTAAAAGTGAGGGGCTATGAACTAACCTTGAGTTGGTGATGTGATAGGGTAAACGTCTAGTATACTGAGCTACTCGAGCTTTTTTTGAACCACACCAAGTATAACAAAATGATAGTGATATCAGTTCTGGGGTCTTTGATGGGGAACAAGAGGGGGAATCATAGAACAACATCCTACAATTGTTGAGGAAACACATGCTTATTTTGAATCATTATATAATAATTTGGCAATTGAAGTTGAGGAACTCAACATGATCAATCGCAAGTTGGAGAAACTAATGCTGATTTGACTACTGAGCTTGCTAGGTATAAAAATCAAGAAAAGTGTTTTGAAATTAGTCAAGAAAAATATGACAAACTTGAAAGGTGTTATCAAAAGTCTGTTTATCAAGAGCAATGCCTTACTAAAAAGATAAATGCACTTCACTTAAATTCAGGTAAACAAATAACGGCTATGAATGAGGAAATTTCAAATTTAAATAACCGGCTTTCAAAGGAAAAGTCAATCGTTTCTTCTCTTCAAGAAGAAAAGAAAAGGTTGAAGTTTGATTCCAAAATACGCGAAGACAAGCTTCTTGATAAACAAATTCAACTTGAGAATAATATAAAGGAATTAGATAAAATTTTAGTTAAAATGGGTCAATTGATTCAAACGATGCACATGCTTTCACCTAAGCCAGACTCGCTTTACCACACCAAACAGAAAATGGCTTTGGGTTATCAAAATCTTTTTTATCTCAAGCAAGCTCAGCAGAAACAACAGATTTTGTATAATGGCAAAGTTCTATTAGAAAATCATGATCCTCCTGCTGTGTATGATTCAGAGAAGACACTGCAACTTGCTCAAGAGAGTCGCAAAAAAAATGAAACAATTGAACAAATAAATAAAATCAACAAATTATACAAAGATAAATCATCTTTTGGGGGTTTCTGTTTCTCAAACAGACAAGTCACGTGAAGAGTTATATCTTTCAAATACTTCTAAAACAACCATTGTTTCTAAATCAATTTCAATACCAAATGACGAGTTTTTGGGTGATACTACACCAAGTGTTGCACGAAAATTTCTAAATGAGGTAAAAAGCACCATTGTGACTCTTCAACGTGTTGTCAAACAAAAAATTACTTTAGATATACATAATTGGTCGTGTTCTGTTCACCAAGAGATTCGCAAAATTGTAAAAGATGAAATTGTTAGGATCACATAAATGGTCCTGAACAAAGAAGCTTCGGTCACTCGAAGATACAAGACAAAAGTCTAGCTCGAAAGTCAATGTTAATTAATGTTTATTATGTATACGGGCCAAGATGTAAAAAGCCCAAAAAGAAAGCCCTCAAAGGCAAATCCTTATTAGTATAAATACACCTAGTTTAGTCAAAATTAGGTTAGCTTCTCCATTTCATTTTTCATATTAAGGGTTTGTAGCAATTTTTTGTTTCTTTCAATCAAAAGTTCTTCATTGTTTAAATCTTTTGTGCCATTGATCTTGTGCTTCACATATGGAATGATCTAGGGATCCTACAATTGGTATCAAGAGCCTACAAGATTGATGTATTGATTTGGTTTGTATTTTTTTTGTTATTGATTTCGAAAAAAAAAGGGGTTTATGATTATTTGTTTGTTTTTGATTCTTGATTCAAAGATGGTGTATGTTTAATCTAATATCATTCAAACCATCTTGTTAGCAATCAACGATCTCGTGTTTTTCCTTTGTTCTTGTTGTTTTGGTTCGAAAAGTGTTAAAAAAAACCATTGTGGTCATCCCACCATGCAACAAGTTATGGGTTTGAGAAGAGTTAGTGGGTTTGAGATGAATTAATTTTCATGGTTCCTAACTTACACATATTGATCAAGTAAAACACGTAACACACGAATAACGAAAACGAGTAACGGTATCACGAAAAATTATGAAACTATAGATATTGCCTAAAATGCTAAAACGTGGATATTGCGAAAATACTACAACGTTTGGCAACCCAGTTCACTCCCGGTGACGTTTCTCAGTTAAATGCGGGACAACTTCCCAGTTAAACATAAAAATTAAACGAAACGTTAAAATTTTAAATTATCAAACGAAAACGGCTAAAATATTGATCGGAAATTTTCGGGGTGTCACACGAAAGGCTGCGGTGTTTACAAAAACAAAATACACCTGATAGCGTGACCTCACTAACTGGCACTAGCAGTTTAGTGAACTATACAAAAATGGTCATAATCCAACAAAATCAAAGCAAACAACCAACAGGACTACTGAGGTCCCGGAGATCTCCTCTCCACATCAACGAGGCGTCTATCCAATCCAAGTATGCACTGCATCAAAGTACCCTCGCGGCTACTCATCTCGGCAACCAAAGTCTGTAGCTGCTGAATCTGCACATCTCTATGCTGCACGGCGGCCTGAAGAGTCTGTACCTGCTGACTCAATCCCGCAATCGTCGCATCCCTTTGGGTCACAGCCTGTTGACCTTGCTCCACATAAACCCCGACCTGCTCCAGTCTACTCACAGCCTGAACCATCTGAGATGCCATAACATATACTTGTCCCTCCACAACGTAAACTCTCGGACAAATATCCTCGATAGCAATGCTATCAGCTACCTCAGCATCGCTCACCGTCATCACTTTCTTCACTAGCAGCCCATGACCATACTCCAGATTACCCATGCGGGTACATAAATCCTCGATCACCGACAGAGGTACAGGAACTCCAGGTGCTAGGAGGGTAAGAGAATGTCCCTCAGTAGCAGCGGTAGATGAACCTCCTACCTCGTAAGTACTCGGTGGGGGCATAACTGGCATCGAAGGTGGTATGACGGGTGCCATCAACCACTCCTC